>BCLG01001282.1:105213-122223 GCA_001602295.1 Zoysia matrella
CAGGAAAATTTGTCTCTTCCCTTATTTGTATCAAAATTTTCTCTTCCCTTGTTTACCATCAAACTAAGGGAAGAAAAAATTTACATTCTCTTAAACATGTATGTGACTGCAATGAACATAACAATAGCCACAAATCAGCATAACACCATCAATGATACTGAATCATGAGAACATTTTTTAAATTAAGATTTCAACTGGGTAAGCTGCATTTTTTGGGAAGCATGTGTACCATTATGTTTCTTATGCCAATTCCACACATTCATCTCCCTTTCTCTGTTCTCCCTCTTATAAAAATTGTTAAGCAGCATTATTCTGAGTTGCACTCTAGAAGTAATTAATATCTTAGCATAAACTAGTATTCGGTGTCATGAAAGTGCTTATACACATGATCTTAACCCAGACCTTTGTATTGGGCACTAGTAAATTTAAAGGGGTATTACTAATAGCAATAACATTTAGGCTCAGCATTGTGTTCTGGGCTAGTAGTATGTAATGGCAATAGCATCGATCTACCGCACGCCTAGTTACCGTATATTACTAGAATCAACAAGTTTTTCTAGGGATGAAAACCCTAGGAAAAGAATAAAAAACCCTAGGGAAAACTTTTCCCTATGAAATCTTGCAGGAAAGTTTCCTAGGTAATAGTTTGACAGGAAACACCCCGTGTCCTACCGTTTTTGCACAAAACTGTGGAGAAATCTGAAAGTTCCAAGGAACCAAAGTGGTAGGGAAATCTACGAATAAAAGAAAAAAAATAAATCCCACAGCTGCTGCCTCCGGAGCCTACCAGCCATATCCTGTCGCACCCTACACTGCCGCCTGCCGCCGCCCACCGTTGCCCTGCATTGCTGTCTGCTGCCGACCAGCGCCGTCGCCCATGATCGCCCTACCCACATCCACCTGCCTGCCACCACCCACCGTCGCCTTGCGCCGCGCCGTAGCCCCGTGCTGCCGTCTGCCACCGCGCCCCATCCACTGCAGCTTTGGCCACCCGCCCACCGTTGCACCCTACACTGCACCGCCGCCCGCCATGTGCCATCACGCCATGTCCGCTGCAGTCACTGGCCACTCACCCGCCGTCGCACACTGCGCCATCCGAAGCCTTCAAGGGCACCGCTTGAAGCTGATACCGCTGCTCACCAGCTTGAAGCCACGTCAGGACAATTGCTCGATGTTGCACCAGCCAAAAGCCACCGCCGCCCGCTCGATGTCCCTGGGCCACCCGCTGCTACCTCCATTTGAAGCTGCCAGGATGAAAGAAGAGAGAATGGGAGAGGAGGAGGGATTGGGGTGAGATATCTGAATCGTGCCACACTACAGAGATTACGGCCATTATTACAAGCACACACCAAATGACGAGTTTAACAAGGGATCACTGCCAATGAAGAGCCTAAACAGTGATTCTATTACTAAATCTCCATCCGAAGTTGGCGAAAATTTCCATGGCGCAAGTTTCAACCTTGCAATCTGCATCTTGAAGCAACTTCTTGTCTTCTTCACTCCGCTGTAACAACGCCAATTGACGCAACCAGTATGTGCCTCTGAATAAAAACTGCAAATATGTTTGTATTGGAGCTTTATCAAAAACAATATCATTCCTACTTAGCCAAATAGCCCAGCATAAAGCAGATGCACCAATCAACAAAAATCGTAGAGACCTAGGGAATGTTTTGTTGGTTCTCAAGTAAACCTAGAGACTGTAGGGAAAGTTCTAAATTTCCCTAGCAGCCAGATGGAACCGTCAGGAACTTTTCCCTATGGTTATTAAATCCACCCTAGGGAAATTATCTTTCCCTAGGGCATGAAAAAAAAACTAGTGAACGAAGACGTTTCCTAGGGGAACTTGTTGATTGCAGTACCATTCTTCACCGTACTTGTCGCACAAGTGTCATCCTAGTTGGATGTCCAATCCTAATTCCCTAAGCCTCAATTGGAATTTCCAGTGCATCCCACTCTTAGCATCACTGCACATGCATGACTCGGTTCTCCAACTTTGCATGCTATTTTTTTTTGCATCAAACATATTACTATTGGTTGCACATATTGGCAATGGTCTCTTCTTCTATATTATAAGACTCTACTCTCTCTGTTCTAAAATTATCATTGTGGAATGGAGGGAGTACATGAATAGTTGGATTGAGTAACTCAGGCTCATGATTCACTGGTTAATCAATTATATCATGCAGCACATGTCCTATTATTTATAAGTGGGTTTAGAAACTAAAAAATAAAATCATGGAACATATGGTTCCTTGTCCATGCTGAAAATATATTTCATACAAAGTTTGCACTTCTCAAATACAATGCTCTCTTCATTTCAGTTTAAATGTCATTCTACGATCAAAAATTTATTCTATAATATATATCATTCTTACTTTCTGATACAATGTTATCTTTTCGAAATACGTATATGTCCCTATCTCTCTCCTCTTTATTTTTTATGCACAACATACTTTTCACATCTTCTTTAATTCTTGGACCTTTATTTTTAGAATAGTGATTATATTAATAGTTACACAAAATCATCAAGAATCACATGAGTATCAGAACAATTTCAATAATTCTCATAAGATCAAACATATTGTGGCACGAAGAGGAATCATGTATGCATTTATAAATCTATAATACTTCTCTGGAAAGAGGATTATATGTGAAGAAAAGGCCAAGATGGCTCTTCCCCTGTTCAAGGATGAGCTCACTCAGCACGCATGCCAAACTATGAACAATAGCCTGAGTTTCCATTCCCAATGCATCACACCCCCAGTATATACAAATACAAAGCGTGGAGTACCCCTTGTTTTGTGTCCTTTTCACTTCTAATGTGGTTGCCATGACCGAAGGCACTATGTCTTTATACTACCGTGTTGTAATAGCGGCTACTATAATAAATGGTACCCTTTCAAGTGGTAATAGTATGAAGCTTATCACTCTTGTTTATATACCACAGAAGTCCATACTTATTTCAAGAGTTTGGATTATGAGTACACACAGTATTTAAGAATGCCATGCCAAGAACCACCTCTGTTTCGATAAATAAAAAACCTTTGTTGAACATGAAATTGTCGCACCCGTTTCTGGAATGCACTGTGATACACGTATCAGTCCCTGGATCAGTAGCTGATACGCACAACATAACAGAATATATATCGAAAGCATACTTCGACAAGAAAAATAATATCTGGGACAGAACTTTTAGCGGCAACCTGGAGAGGATCCCTATGATCCAACACCGGTTGCCAGCTAAAAGCAACACAAGCAGCGGAAAACCAAGGCCCAAATCCAAAAGCAAACTTGGGAAGCAGAACGAAAACCTAGCACGTCGTCACCTACGCGGTCCTCCCTGTCTCAAACCACAAATGCAAACGGGTGAGTACATAAGGTACTCAACAAGCTCTAACACTAAGCAAAGATATATGTATAGATGCACATTTGGTTGTAATAAGGATGAGGCTACGAGGTTCGATTTTGCAAAAAGCCAGTTTTTATGTAGGGTTCACTACAGAAGATTTTTAAAGAGAAGCGAAAACATTTGTTGTCCATATTTTAGTAGGTTGAATCTGGGGGAGCATAAACCATTCCCGCCAGTTTCCGAATTTAACTGGAAAGGTCTCCACTATTTCATCCAGACACATTCCAAAGCACGGGCACCTACACCCACTCACATGCTAAGTATATCATAGAAAACTAATCTTAGGGTACCCGAACAAGTACCATGTCAATGCCGTGACAACGGCCATTCTGAAAGGATTTTTATACTCTGTAGAGGTTGTACACTATACTCACAGGTTATGTCTTCTTTCGCAAGCAAGAAAAGCATAACGTTTACCCCACAACTACATAGCCTTCCACAGAATCCACCCAAGACGCATCTAGGGGCTACCCGTCGGGGTTTCACCCTCCCGATGACGTGACAGTACATTTTCAGCGCCGGATCGTGGAGATTTACCACAACCACATCTTTTCCTGGTCCCCTTCTCTACACCGGATATTATCAAACCAGGAGCTATATCCATGGGCTTACGGTCCCATGACGCGGATAATTACATAGTCGAAACCCAGGCAGCCCAGGCAGCGAGTTATCTCACGCCCTTCTCCTGGCCTCTTGTGTCCTACCAACCTCCTAGTGGCTCAATGTGGAATACCTACATAGTAGGGATAAGTCCCGCCCATTCGAGTTCTGTGGTTGCACAAAATTGCTAAGTCGAGCGCTAACGAACCGGTCCTTATATGGCAGGGGTGGCGTGCTTGTCTACGGCAGGTGGACCAAACTGAAGCCTATACACCTGTCACCATCACCTCTTGTGAGCCTCACCCCACGACCGAAATCACCCATCTTCACCTAGCACCAGTCGCACTAATCTCATCCCATTTTATTTACACACAACACCAAACACAGTTTAACGCATTTTGTAAATAAATGGTGTCTAGTGTGGCGGTGCGAGGCACCGCAATTGGGGTCCTAAGCATTCTAATAACAAGGCAGCTTTTTGTTCGTTAAAGTATTTTAACGACGGTATCCTATGGTTAACAAGGAGGGTGTCGTCAACGGGTAATCAAGGTATTTAATATTAATGTCTAGTAACCGACATTAATATTAGTATAACAATCAATCAATTACGATTATAACTAATACAATGTTTTAAATCCAAATATTATGCATAGCAGAATAGATAGGCACTATAGGAGCATTAGCAAAATATAGGTTAAATATGATCAAGGGGTTAGAGCTTGCCTACAAACTTCTAATCTTTGGAGCTTGAGGTCGAAGGTTCTTCTTCAAGATCCTAATCTTCAAACTCTGGCTTCTCGTCCAAATCTTCGTGCTTCTCTTCACACCCAGTCCTTTTGGCTCCTCTTGAATCTTGGCTCTTCTTTACGCTCAGCATTATCTACACGAAAAGAAATGCCTAATAAAACTACCGAAAAGAAAAAAAGCCCGAGAAGAAACGATAAAATCCAATGGACTCCGAATAAGAACCAATTAAACTCTGCGAGAAAAAATCTAGTACAAGTCATGCATGATGCGGTGGTTGATATGCCTAGTGCGGCTTATGGGGAGTGTACTAGGTAACTTCCTGTGGTGGGTAGTTATTACGATGAGCGGCTAGGCCTACCAGTATGGTTAATGGTAAGGCATGTGCACGTGTAGTTGTGTGAATAGCAGAAATGCCTTATATTGAGAACTTAAGGCATTCGCATGGTGCATAGTGCGCCATCTTATGTGACCTTAGCTTAATGACTAATATTAACAGTATGCTTTAGCTTCTAGTTCATTTTAAGCTACATTTGGTAAGTGCTCAAGTGATCACGTGGGTGCATAGTGTACCATTTAGCTGTCTAGTTTCTAGTATGTAACCTCTAGTGCGTAGAGATTAATTATAAGATTCTAGACTTATAGCTAAACTGGTATGGTTCACTGGCGCTTATGTGCACTACTGCAGGTAAGATGCATATAGGCGTCATCTAATAATTATTTAAATATAGCATGCATGAAGCCTATTGTGATTAAAATATTATTTACTTTGGTTCCTAATATGCAATTGCTTCCTAATGACTAAGGACTAATTACTTGCTTTTATTTTATAGATAAATTACTAAAGCCAATGTGTCTCTTATGTCCTAATGCATGCAGATGCGGGGCAAAACGCCTATAGGTGTTATATTTAATTAATTCCTAGTATATATGTAGGAAATCTAGTGTTTAGCTGCTAATTACTATATTCTAATTTTATCTAGTTTACACAGAGCTAACTTGGTACGTGTGCTGATGCATATGCGGCTACTCAACATTTACTTCCTATTATGTAGATGATCTTAATTATTACTGAGTGACTAATACTTAGCTATTGAGTTGTAATTATACCATTAATGCTAATAGGTGGCACGTGCACTAGCGTGTGCCGATGTGTTGCACGTGCTTCCTAGTTACTAATTACTTGATTCTACAATTACAATTAAACTACTACACTAAGTAGATGACGTCAGCTATGGTGTGATGAAGCGCACATTGTCATTGTTAATTACCTAAGTTATATATATATATATATATGGTGGGTCATCCTAAGTGATCGACAATTTATTATCTAGTTTAATTTATATAATTAAACTACTAATGCTAACAAGTGGTACATGTACTAATGCACGTGAAAGTATGGCAGGGCGCTTAGGGGCTGCTATCTAAGTATTCACTTACTTCCTAATATTTAGCTATTAGTATTTAACTACTAATCTAATAATTCTAACCTTAAATTAGATTACTTAGGGCTAACATGGGTATGCGTACTAATGTGTGCTAAATAACGAATTCATGCTATGATGGGGTGCACACTAGCCATTATGAATTTATGCTTAGGAATGCATCATAATTAAAGACTTGCGCTAACAACGATAAAACCAATTGAAGAAGCAAGCAAGTAAAGTCCGTGAAGAACTTACTATTAAAACAAACCAACAAGATTAGATGTTGGCTAAGGTTTGAATGACTTGGTCTGGTGGGGCTCGAGACAACGGTTCCAACAGTGTCAAAATTACTGAAATAGAAGTTGAGATGTGGCTGTGGTGAGGCAAACAAGGTGCCTAGAGCTAGAGCTCAGAATAGTCCCCGTGGACTCGCTCTGGCACGTGTCCACAGCTGTCGGGTATATGCAGGCGTGAAACAGAGCATAGACTTCGTGGTCGCGCTGCCAGGCCCGTGTCTAGGGCTGCTGGACACGTGCGGGCGCGAAGTGGTGAAACAGCCTCCTGGACAGGTGGTTCGGCCAGTGACCTCAGCCGTTAGGCAGGTGCGGGTGCGGGGTGTGGAGCAGCTTCGAGGTCACGTGGCTCAACAAGGGACCTCGGCCGCTTAACTTGACATTGTTAGTGACCTTGTGAACGTGTTGTGGGTCACACTGTCGGCGCATGGTAGACATAGTGTCTGAGCCCATGGACACGTGACTGTGTCCGTGTCTGTGGGCACAGGGTTTTGACCGTGTTTGTAGACACGTGACCAGTGCTGTGACCGTGTCCGTGTCCGTGGACACGCACTAATGGTCAACAAGCGATCTATCACTAGTCTATGTGTGGACCCTTGTGCACAGAGCCAACCATAGTGGTGCTCAAGCGGCTGACAGGTGGGGGCATGCGGCCCACTGGCAAGAGACCAGGGCCGCACTTCTTGCGCACGCGCGTCGGTGTGCAGTGCGGTGCAGTGTGGAGCCGAGAGTGGGCACTGGATCTGGGGATAGTAGGAAAACCCCGTGGACACATGGTTTGGCCAGTGTCCACGGCCCCAATCCAGTTGGTGTCAGGTGGACCGTGAGGGTTCGGTAGGTGCTTGAGGGTCCGTCATGTCCGCGCCCTGCGTCGGGGACGATCAGGCGAACCCTGACTGTGTTGCGGATCATGCAACCGGTGCCGTGTTCAGGACTTAGGAGTGCCATCCCAGTCGCCGCTCTTCCACACGCCGACCCCGCATGCCATCCCGATCGGTTCCCGTCCCGCGTCTCCGGTTCTCCGTCTCCGTCTGCGCCGTTCTCATTATCGCCGCGTCGTCCTTCGATCGCGTCGCCTGTTCTTGTCTTCGGTCCCCGTGCCTCCGATCCAGCGCCCTTCGACCGCTCTGCACTGGTTCTCGTGCCTCGATCTCCAATCGGAACCGCCCGCGATCGGTTCTGCTGCTTCGGTCACTCTGCCTTCATCGGGTCACCGCTCTGCCTCGGCCGTGCATCTCCGATTCCGTCAACCGCCGCCGATTCCTCTGCGCATCTACTATGGTGAGCTATCAAATCCCTCTCGTGTTTTTCCTCTTCAGTAGATCGTGGAGTTGGTTGCTAGTGAGGATAGCTAGATAGAAGAGCAGAGTGTCCCGTGTGTTCCTTTAGGCTAATCGATCTGTAGTTAGTTTAGTATCTCGTAGACTAAATTTTTAGGAAGTTTTGGAGAACTTTGTTTGGTCTCCAAAGATTCCCAAAATTATTTTGTTAAAATCATCTCGTCGAGAACATTATGTAGATTTTTTCGAGGAACGTTTTGAGCACGTTTAGCCTAGTAATTTAAATTTGGATTTAATTATTTGAATTTAAATTATCACCTACCTAGTCTCACTCCTATTCGTGTTGTGTTTAGCTGGTGATCTCGAGGAGGAGTATCGCGAGCCCGCTCAGTTTGATGACCCGGATCCTGACTACGATCCTGAGCTGCCAGGCAAGCCGCGTTCTTTGATCACTTTTGAACCTAGCATTTTAAACTGCATGTTTTGTTTGCAACCCTAATTTGCATGTCAACTGTTTTAAAATATGCTAGCAACATTTCTAAGCTGAGCCTATTTATTGTTCCACAGATATGAGCCCTAGGATTGCTTTAGAATAATTACTTTATTTTATGCTTAGCCATGCTTAGTCGCATTTATTTTTAACTCCCACCTATCACTATAAAATTTTTTTTGTGTTAAATGATTTTGAACTGTGATTCAAATGTGAGTTTTGCAAATAACTATACATAACTATTTAGCGGTGGCAGGCTAGAGTATGAGGAGCTGGGAGACTTTTGAGAAGTCCCTGTGAGCGTACCTGTGGCGGGTACAACGGGAAGATCCGGGTTGGGATCTTTCCGTGAGACTTGTTGGTTGTTGACGTTGAGGATGAAGAGTGCCTGCCTCGGCATATGAGGACCGGTTCATCGTGTCACATGTCTCCAGTGCTTTTCCATGCACACCACGTTACCCTGTATGGGTAGAGGCTTGATCTCGAAGCTTGTTGAGACTGGATGTTTACCCATAGATTAGTGGTGTTGTGTTAGTGTGGTGTAGAGCTATGACTCTCCACATGAGATTGAAATACCCCACCTGATCAATGGTAGGCTCTTCACAGGTCCAGGACCCGATTGCGTAGGCAATGGGATCCCTATCCTAAAGGATGGGTAACGCTAGTTAAAGCTTGTGGATGGGTCTTGTGTGTTTGTTGAGACTACGACGGTAGTTCTCGATGGCACTTCTTGTGGGTCTAGGTGCATAAACTCTGTAGAGTTATAGTCAATGAGCATTGCCACGTCCCAAAGAGGGACACTACCGAAGAGCTTCCACGATGATTAGTGTTGTTCTCTTTCCCCCTCTTCTATTTCAAAATGTTTTGGACTCTGGCCTTTGAGCTGTGGTCGGGTGTGGAGGTTACACCGGCATTTAAAATGAACCCCCATCTGAGATAACGGAGATCCCTGCAGGGCAAGATAATAAAATTTAACAATTTTAAAATCAAACTTTCTTGCATCTTTAAAATAAAATAAATGTTTTAAACTTGCATTTAGCACTTGAGCCAGCCTTTACCCTTGAAACCATTTACATGCATACATTGTCGATAGGTAGTACGCGGTTTGCTGAGTATTCGTACTCACGGCTTCCTAATTTGTTGTTTTCAGAGGATACCCACAGCTTCGACTTCGACTACGTCTCCGACGAACTGTGAAGTCAGCTCCTACGCTCAAGCGTTCCTGTGTTCAGGAGGTTCGTCGCTGCTGTCATGATGATGCTTCTGTTGCTGCTTTTCTATGGTTTTCTCGATGGTGATCATTCTGCTCCGAGACGTTTCCGGCTTGCGTGCCGATGGACCCCTTTGGAGGATTACATTCTAATGAATTTGCATTGACTTGCTATTTTCTATTCTTATTTCTTGTTTAATGCTTCTGTTATGGTTTCTTGATTTATCGCTTGTGATGTCGTGCTTGTCAAACTCCTGGGATTGGCAAGGTCACGGAAGATCGGGACTTATCAAAAGGTAAGAAAAACCTGATCATTACAGGTGATATCAGAGCCATACTTGACCGTAGGAGCGAAACCGTAAAACTGGACGTAACTAAAGAATATTTCTAGATTTTCGAATCTGCTATCAAAACTAGGTCGTAAAAGTTATTTTCTTAAATCTCGTCGTTCACTTGATGGAAGTCTTGTTTGTTTGGAATTGTGTTTGTCTGGTTTTTCTTGTCCTGATCTGATGATCTTCTGTCTTTTTCAATGATTCTAGTTTCTGCTATTGCTATCTTTCTAATCAAAAATATTTTCCTGCAACAGATGGCTCTGAGGAGGTCTGGACGCCTTCAGGCTCGTTTCGAGGAGGCCGCTCTGGAGGACCTTGAGGTACCGCCACCCGCTGGGCATGGTCGTGTTGCCGCCCCAAGAGGTCGTGGTCACGGTGCTAGAGGCCGTGTACCGGCGTTGGTCGAGGGCGTGGCCGCGCTGGAACACCAGTCCCTCAGGTTGGTGGGTGTGGCAGAGGAGTCGCCATGGACCCTAGAGTTGACCTTCTGGTGTTACCGTGCCGGGTGAGGAGCTTCCAGCTGCTCCAAACCTTGCTGAGGTGATGGCCCAACAGATGCTTCTGTTTGAGTCGATTGTCGAGCAATCACAGCAGCAGTCTCGTGGACGTGCTCATGCTTCTGATGCAGCACAGTACCACTAGCCAGCCGGTTCCCGCATTGCTATGTTCCTGAGTATGCGGCCACCCACTTTCGACCGTGCAGTTGACCCTCTGGATGCTGATGATTGGCTCAGGGATATTGAGAAGAAGCTTGATCTAATTCAGTGTGATGATCAGGAAGCTGTTCGTTTGGTGACTCACCAGTTGACAGCTGCAGCTGGTGCTTAGTGGGACACTCGTTACGCCACTCTTGATGATCCAGAGCAGTTCACTTGGGACGACTTCGTCACCGCTTTTCGTGATTTCCACATCTCCGAGGGGGCCATAGAGGCGAAGGCAGAGGAATTCTGTAACCTTTATCAGGGAGGTAAGTCTATCACAGAGTTCGCCAACCGTTTCACCCAGCTCAGCCACTTTGCACCAGGGGAGGTTTTGACCGAGCGCCGCAAGATGTACTGGTTCCGGAAGGGTTTGCGTCTTGACATGCTTCCGTACCTTGATGGTGGTGTTCAGAGGAGTCTTCGCAAGCTCATTGACAGGTGCCTGGCTTTGGAGGTGTCGCTTTAGAAGCTTGATCGGTGGTCCAGAGATGCGAAGAAGAGGGCAGCTGGTCAGAGAACCAGTCGTGAGGCTTCTCACCGTTAGCGCTTCAGCGGATCGTTCTAGCAAGGATCGAGACAGCCCACGTTCGCCCGATCCACTGCTCTTGCTCCAGTTCCAGTTCAGCGGTAGGGTTCTCAGAGTCAGGGAGGTGCTTTCCAGCAGCAGCAGCAGTCCGCTTCCCGTCCGACAGCAAGTCACCCCTCGGTTCGCTGTTTCGAGTGTGGCTAGGAGGGTCACAAGGCGTTTCAGTGCCCGAGGCATCAGCAGCAGGGTCCTGGGGGAGGTGGTGCTCAATTTGCCACTCTCGCTAGGCCACCGCACCAGTCTGGAGGTCGAGGAGTGCGTTTAGCGGTCTATGGCGCTGCTCAGCCAAGCGTCACGCATAGCCGCCTGAACCATATCTCTGTGGAGGAGGCTCAGGAGGCACTCGACATCGTTGTTGGTGAGTTCTTGGTTCACTCTCACTTAGGGACGGTTTTGTTCGATTCAGGGGCTACTTACTCGTTTGTGTCATCGGCGTTTGTGAGTACACATAGTCTCCCCACCTCTCGCTTAACTATACCTACACTTACCACTTCACCTCTTGGAGTCTATAAGAGTTGTGTTGAGTGTAGAGGTGTTCGGTTCTTGATTGAGGGTGTGGTCTTCCTAGCTGATCTCATCGTCCTTCCCTCGCGTGACATTGATGTCATCTTGGGGATGGATTGGCTGGCGAGGCACAATGGAATCATCACCTGTGCTGAGAGGGTAGTGTTGTTGGTTAACCACCACGGTGTTCGAGTGGAGTGCGCCCCTAGAGCGTCCAGAGTTCCACCTTCAATTTGCAGCTTGCAGGAGTTGTCTTTGGAGCAGATTCTAGTTGTTCGTGAGTTTTCAGAGATGTGTCCAGATGAGTTGCCAGGACACCCTCCGGATTAGGATGTTGAGTTCGTGATCGATCTGCTTCCTGGTACCGCGCCGATTGCCAAGCGGGCGTATCAGATGTCTTTAGATGAGCTTGCTTTGCTTAAGGAGCACATCGATGAGCTCTTGAGCAAAAGGTTCACTCGACCGAGTGCTTCTCCATGGGGAGCCCTAGTGCTTTTTGTGAGGAAGAAGGATGGGTCAATGCGCATGTGCGTTGACTAATGTTCTTTGAATGAAGTGACGATAAAGAACAAGTACCCTTTGCCGAGGATCGATGATTTGTTTGATCAGTTGAAGGGTGCGAAGTTCTTTTCCTCGATTGATTTGAGATCGAGGTATCACCAGATGAAGATTCGTCCTTCTGACATTCTGAAGACTTCGTTCGTGACGAGGTATGGGTCTTATGACTTCATGGTCGTTTCTTTTGGACTCACTAATGCCCCTACCTACTTCTTGAACATGATGCACAAGTTGTTCATGGCTGAGTTGGATAAGTTTGTGGTGGTTTACATTGATGATATTCTCGTCTACTCCAAGTCAGCGAAAGAGCATGAGCAGCATCTGAGAGTTGTGCTTGAGAGGTTAAAGTCTCATCAGCTGTATGTCAAGTTCAGCAAGTGCAAGTCTTGGTTGGAGAAAGTTTCTTTTCTGGGTCATGTTGTCACAGCTGAGGAAGTTGCCGTTGATCCTGAGAAGGTCAAGGTTGTTGTGGAGTGGGAGTCTTCGAGGTCAGTCTCTGAGGTGAGGAGCTTTCTTGGATTGGCAAGTTACTATCGCCGATTCATTGAGAACTTCTTCAGGATTGCTAAGCCTATGACTGAGTTGACTCAGTTGGAGTTGCCATTTGTTTGGTCAGATGCTTGTGAGAGGAGTTTTTAGGAGCTAAAGACGAGGTTGACATATGTACCTGTTTTGACCTTGCCTAATATTCACCAAGATTTCCAGGTCTTCTGTGATGCTTCTCGTTAGGGTTTGGGTTGTGTGCTGATGCAGAACAAGGTGGTGTACTATGCTTCGAGGCAGCTGAAGAAGCATGAGTTGAACTATCCGACGCATGATTTAGAGTTGGTGGTTATTGTCCATGCTTTAAAGATTTGG
Organism: Zoysia matrella; assembly: GCA_001602295.1. Lineage (NCBI taxonomy): Eukaryota > Viridiplantae > Streptophyta > Magnoliopsida > Poales > Poaceae > Zoysia > Zoysia matrella. The sequence continues at coordinate 118,209 of BCLG01001282.1, forward strand.
AGGCACTATCTGATCGGCAACAGATGTGAGATCTACACCGACCACAAGAGTCTCAAGTATATCTTCACCTAGGCAGAGCTGAACATGAGGCAGAGGAGGTGGCTCGAGTTGATTAAAGATTACGATCTTAGCATCAAATATCACCTGGGTAAAGCCAATGTGGTAGACGATGCTTTGAGTCGTATGGCCTATTGTTCTTCTTTGATGTCTGAGCAGTCAGAGCTTCTTGCAGATCTGACTAGTTTGCGAGTTGAGATTGTTCCTCAGGGTTTCTTGCACGAGCTCAGGTTGAAGCCATTGTTGATTGAGGAGATCAGGTCAGCTCAGAAGCGTGATCGAGAAATTCAGTTGATCTTGAAGAAGATGAGGAAAGGTAAAGCACCTAATTTTTGTGTGGATCAGCAGGGTGCTTTGTGGTTTGGGGACCGTATCTGTGTTCCGAGAGTGCCAAAGTTGCGAGATGCCATTCTGAGAGAGGCTTATGATTCGAGGTATTCTGTCCACCCAGGCTGCACCAAGATGTTCGAGGATCTGAGGACTCATTTCTGGTGGGTTGGCATGAAGGCGGACTTTGCTGAGTATGTTGCCTTGTGCGATGTTTGCCGACGAGTTAAGGCTGAACATCAGAGATCGACTGGATTGCTGAAATCGTTGTCGATCCCTTCTTGGAAGTGAGATGACATCAGTATGGATTTCATCACTGGGTTGCCGATGAGTTCACATCACCATAACTCCATCTTGGTGGTGGTGGACCGCCTGACCAAGACTACACACTTCATCTCTGTGCGCGATAACTTCTCGGTGGATAAGTTGGCGAAGGTGTATATCGACAACATCGTGAGGTTGCATGGTGCATCGAGGAGCATTCTGTCAGATCGCAGGCCTCAACTTACCGCGAGATTCTGGAGGAGCTTGCATGAGGCTATGGGTAGACACCGTGTACGGTTCAGCTTATCATCCTCAAACAGATAGTTAGACGGAGCGTGTGAACCAGATTTAGGAGGATATGTTGAGGGCTTGTGTGATCACCTATGGGCAGAGCTGGGAGGACAGTCTTTCTTTTGCGGAGTTCTCTTAGAACAACAGCTTTCAGGCCAGCTTGGAGATGTCACCTTTTGAGGCGTTGTATGGTAGGAGGTGCCGTACCCACTCATGTGGTTAGAGGTTGGTGAGAGGTCTTTCTTCGGTCCTGACTCTATCAAAGCTGCAGAAGAGAAGGCTGAGAAGATCAGAGAGCATCTTCGAGTTGCTCAAAGCCGTCAGAAGAGTTATGCGGATAAGAGGAGGAAGCCCCTTTCTTTTGAGGTTGATGATTGGGTGTATCTGATGGTGTTACCTCTCCGTGGCACGCGTCGCTTCCATGTTTGAGGAAAGTTGGCTCCGAGATTTGTTGGTTCTTTTCGGGTTCTGAGGAAGATCGGTGAGCTTGCTTACAGGTTGGAGTTGCCATCCGAGCTAGTGGGTGTGTATCCTGTGTTCCACTTCTCTCACATGAAGAAGTGTCTTCGAGTGTCGGAGGAGCAAGTTGTCCCTGATGCTTTAGATATTCAGGACACGATCAAGTACCTGAGTACCCTGTGAAGATTCCTGATGAGGCATTCAAGGAGATGAGGAGGTCCAAGATCAAGTTTCTCAAGGTCCAATAGAGCAACCACACCGAGCGAGAGGCTACCTGGGAGAAGGAACAGAGTCTGAGGAAGGAGTTTTCCTACCTGTTCGAGTCCGCTTTTTGATCTCGTAGACAAGATTCTGTAAGTGGGGGAGACTGTAACAGTCTAGAATTTTCAAATTAATCGAGGTGAAGATTATCCCAAATTTCGTTCTGCTCCAATTTGAATTTCTCCTTTTAATTTTCTGCCGTCGGATTAACTTTGGTCCACGGGCTTTTGTTGGGCCGAGATTATTTCCCAAATTAATTCCCAAATTCTCCCATTTAGCTCCCCTATAAATTCCCCCTCCATCTTATCCCTTCCCACCAACCCCTCTCTCTCTCCCCTCATTTCTTTCCTTCTTTTCAAGTTTCAGCAGAGGAGTTGGGCGAGGCTGTTGCGCTGTTCCTGCCCCTTCGTCGGCCTGCTCGTGCGCCTGCGTCACCGCCTAGAGCTGCCCTGAAGTCGTCAACCGCTTCCCGAGCCGATCCCGTCTCCAACCGCTGCCTCCGTCCGCGCACCGTCACCCGTCACCGCGCCGACTCCGTGCGCCATCCCAGTCGCCGCTCTTCCACGCGCCGTCCCGACCGGTTCCCGCCCGCGTCTCCGGTTCTCAGTCTCTGTCTGCGCCGTTCTCATCATCGCCGCGTTGCCCGTCAACCGCGTCGCCTGTTCCCATCTTCGGTCCCCGCACCTCCGATCCAACACCCATCAACCGCTCTGCCCTGGTTCCCGCGCCTCAATCTCTGATCCGAACCGCTCGCGATCGGTTTTGCTGCTTCGGTCGCTCTGCCTTCATCCGGTCACCGCTCTGCCTTGGCCATGCGTCTTCGACTCCGTCAACCGCCGCCGATTCCTCTGCGCCTCTACTGTCCTGAGCTATCCAATCCCTCTCGTGTTTTTCCTCTTCAGTAGATCGTGGAGTTGGTTGCTAGTGAGGATAGTTAGATGGAAGAGCCGAGCGTCCCGTGTGTTCCTTCCTTTAGGCTAATCGATCAGCAGTTACTTTAGTATCTCGTAGACTAAATCTTTAGGGATTTTTGGAGAACTCCGTTTGGTCTCCAAAGATTCCCAAAATAGTTTCGTTAAAATTGTCTCATCGAGAACGTCGTGTAGATTTTCCGGGGAATATTTTGAGCACATTTAGCCTAGTAATTTAAATTTGAATTTAACTATTCAAATTTAAATTATCTCATACCTAGTCTCACCCCTGTTCGTGTTGTATTAACTAGTGATCCCGAGGAGGAGTATCGCTAGCCCGCTCAGTTCGACGACCTGAATCCCGACTACGATCTTGAGCTGTCAGGCAAGCCGTGTTCCTTGATCACTTTTGTACCCAGCATTTTAGACAGCATATTTTGTTTGCAACCCTAATTTCCAAGCCAACTGTTTTAAAATATGCTAGCAACATTCCTAAGTCGTGCCTATTTATTGTTCCGCAGATATGAGCCCTAGGATTGCTTTAGAATAATTACTTTATTTTATGCTTAGCCATGCTTAGTCGCATTTATTTTTAACTCGCACCTATCACTATAAAAAATAGAATTTGTGTTAAATAATTTTGAACTGTGATTCAAATGTGAGTTTTGCAAATAACTATACATAACTATTTAGCGGTGGCAGGCTAGAGTATGAGGAGCTGGGAGACTTTTGAGAAGTACCTGTGAGCGTACCTATGGCGGGTACAACGGGAAGATCCGGGCTGGGATCTTTCCGTGAGACTTGTTGGTTGTTGACGTTGAGGATGAAGAGTGCCTGCCTCGGCATATGAGGACCGGTTCATCGTGTCACATGTCTCCAGTGCTTTTCCATACACACCACGTTACCCTGTATGGGTAGAGGCTTGATCTCTGTGACATCCCGAATTTTAGGAAAAGTCTAAAAATGCGTAATTCAAAATTTTTTTTCTAACATTCACCCTAACATTCTCTTTCCACTTCTCACCTTTTCTTTTCTTTCCTATTTCAAAAGGTGAAAACCCCACTAAATTAAACCTTATCTAAATTGAAGATTTCAAAATAATAAATTTGAAGTGTGTTGAGTGACTGACCCCCCTTTTGTTTTCTTTTTCTTTACCGTTTGTTCTATCGCGTTCTTTTGATTTCTTAGTCCTCGATCCCAAATTCCGTTCAACCAACTTCTTTTAAATTCCAAATCCGTTCAACTTCTTTAAACTCAATCTTTTTGAGTTCCAAGTCTACCGAATTCCTTGATTCCCAAAACCGTCAATTTCTTTGAATCCTATCTGATCTCTTTCAAATTAAATTACTCCTTTTAAACAACTTCTTATCCTCCGAATTTTGTAGAACAAAACAAAAACCGAATTTCATAGAATAAAATATATTCAGAATTTGAAGATAATCCTA
>BCLG01001283.1:0-14836 GCA_001602295.1 Zoysia matrella
AAATTTAGGGTTTTCTGGACCCGCGGTGTGATCGGCGGTGGCGGAGGTGGTCGCGGGGGAGCCCTTGCATTGGATGGTCTCGATCCGTACGGGCCCCTGCTGACCGCCTGCCGCAATGAAGGACCCTGGCGCCGGCGCGCGCGGCCCGGAGGATCACCGTGGGACCGTTCTGCTGCTCTCTGGCGGTGGCTGTGACGCTGTGACCTCAACGCCTGAACCTGGCGGTGGATTTTTGGTGGAGGGGGATGAGGTTTGCGGTACTCAGGAGGTTAGATTGTTCATAACGAAGGAAGGAGCTGATGTTCCTGCTGGATTGGTGGATCCCATAGAGGCTGTTTCTTCCTCCTGTGAAGGGAGGATGTCTGAGGCTGGTGTGGGGAAGGGTTCGAGGTCGGAGGAAAGGCCCATGAGCATGGAGGAAGAGAAGGGTGGTAGTTTGCAGGGTTCTGCTGAACACGGTGGTATGCCGATGCTCCATGTGGCCAATGGTGGGTTGTCAGATAAAGCGATACCTGTTCTCTCTAGCGAAGCATGCTGTTTCAAGGATGTTGGGTGTGTCTATGATACTGTGGAGAAGGTAACAGACGGAAACCCATGTGAGCGGGAGGATTTGGCGGGTAACGGCGGAGGTGTGGCTGATGTAAAGACATGTAAGGGGAATATAGATATGGCTTCTGAGGAAACAAAACATTGTAATGTGGGCTTGTCAGATTCAATGAAACCCAGCGGCGAGCAATGTCCTCGTGGAGTCGATGGCTTGGGAACAATCACGGATTCTAATAATGTGCCCCAACACAATGATTTGGTTCCTAATATTGAAGCTGAGATCTGCATGCCATTGAATGCAGATTCAGTTTCTAGGAGCACTAGTGTTGCTGTGGATGGAAAGGCGGTTCAGTCTCTTCGAAAATCCGACAATCCAATGACGTCTCATGTGGCTGATGGCAGTTTGCGGAATAACAATTGTTTCGGTTACCCTGCTGGATGCATGTGTGACGTGATGGGCATGGTGACTGAGGGAAATCCGTGTGATCGTTTGGCAAGCGAAGGCGCTTTGAGTGGTGATGTGGACGCAAAGACAAGCGTACACGACCCACATGATGACAACAAGTGCTCCCCAGCTTTGTTAAAACTTGACAATGAGCAGTTGCCATATGGCATGGCTGTCACATTGGGAGACATGTCGGATCTGGGAGAGCATCGCACAGAGGAATTGCCAAGCGGTATTGATGGTCCAACATTGATAACCAGTGCTAAACTTGAGATGGAAAGAGTTCTGCCAAATATTGATCCCGCAAACTCCTGTCCTTTAGATGAAGGTTCAGTTCTATCTATTTATGGAAGCTCAGTTGATGCTCATTTGGATGGAAAGGATGATCTGATGGGTTGTCTGTCTGAAAAGAGTTCAAATATGGACAAACCAGCATGCAGTTCATTGGGGGGAGATATTCTTCTGTGTGAAAGCGGCCTTCCGTCTAAGGCTTATGGATATGAGAAGAATCTGGAATCCAGCATGGAGGCATTTAATAGGCTGAATGTTTCTGTGTATAAATCGAGTGTGGAAGAGTTAAAGTCCTGTGGCCCTTGTTCTGTGAATGGAATTCAGCAGATCTCTCAAAAATATGGGATTCCTGAATCATCTCCAGGGAAAGACCTGCATAGTTCATTTAAACTGCAACAACAATGCGACAAGGAACCTTATTTTAGTGGAAGAGAACCTTCAGCTCTATCCTTGAGTCATCAAGTTCCTGGTCTTGACGTGGGCAGGTCTTTGGACCTCAATGCCTGTAATTCTGCTGATGACAAAGTGAGTTCTGTTGATTTTGTCAGAAACAGTAATGATAAAGAATCACAATGCCAGCAGCTGTCAAAAGGGCTTGTATTCAGACGTAGAAATCCAAAAAGAGCTGCTTCATCACGAAAACTTCACTCTGAGAAGCTAGATCAGATAAACAAAGCAAGCAGTGGCTCAAGCAGACCTAAAAAAGTGGATCTTGCAAAGTCATTATATCTAAGCACCGCACACACATTCCCTAACAAAATCACGAGGCAAAGAAGTGCCTTGAACAGGCCACAAAAAATATCTGTTTGGGGCAATCTGGAAAAGCTAATGACTGATTTCTCTCAGAGTTATGGTCCTTCGACTCCTAATTCTTATCCAACCTCCCTGGAAAATGAAACATCAAGCAAAAGATCTGATCAGGTAAATCTGCCAAATATTCGTAAGTGTCGAAGTTCAAGATCATCAAAAAGTAGATGCTCTACATTGTCCGGTATGGTGCATTTAACAAATGAACTGAATGAGCGATCTGCATTCTCAGCTATTGCTGATAGTGATGCTTCCTTGGAAAGTCAGAGAGAAGCCATTCCAAAAGTGGCTTCTTATACATCAGGTATTACTGATAATACTACGACACATCATTTAAAGAGGGAATTTGCGAGTTCTACTCATGAAATATGTGCTGCAGACATCCATGATAAGTGTGCTACGCGTTCAACCTCTGGACCTTCTTTGAATAATGACAATGGCACTGTCATGCTATCTGTTGGATTTTCGCCAGATTCTGTTTTGGAGGTAGCTTCTGTTACATGTGAAAGTAATGCTTCTGCAAGCCATGATGTTGTACTGCATGAAAACTTGCCTTTGGGTGTGTTGAATGGTGACGGTCACCATTCTGTTGCTTTACCAAGTTCCTACCTTGGAAATAATCGAGCTCCATCATTGTTGCAATTAGAGCAGAAGCCTAAAACGGCTGGGGTGAGTGAGAACATGAAAAGGGAGGAGACTGATCCATCTCATGCCATGATGAACAACAATGCTGGTAATGGAAATGTGCAAACTTTACAGAAGTCCAAGACAGTCCGGAAAAATAGTGTTGTCAGAAAGCAGGGTAGCAAAAATAAAGAAGGAACAACAGGAAAAAGCTTGAAGAGTAGAAGTTATACCCAAATTTCATCATGTGAATCTTCAAAACCTAGGGCATTCTCTAACGATGCAGTTTTACCTGATCCATCTGAGTTACTAGTCCATACAGAGCTTGATTCTTGTTTTGAGGTCCAAACTTCTGCCCCACAGGATCATGGTAATGCACAGAGATATTCTGTAACCGACAATGGCAAAGGGAGTGCTGTTCACACTACGAAATTACCAAAGCGCAAGAAAAAGGATGCTAATATGGGAAAGAAGGGTAAGGTGCAAGATTCACATACAAAAGGAAAAGGTAAGAAGAAAAATATAGTAGATGGCACCTCCCTTGACAATGGATTGTTTAATTTGCATTCTACTGCACCGGCAACGTGTAATACGAATGAACAGAGTATGTCTTTTTTATTAATGTGATATGCCTTTTTCATTATTGCATAGCAAGCTGTTTCAGTAGGTATTAATACTCTTCTTTCCATAGGTGATCTCAATCCGGCTACTGAACTTGCGTTTAAGAACTCTGACACTGTATCTACTAATTTACCTGGAAACATTGTATGCAAAGATGATAACACTTCTGTACCAGCAGCACCACCACCGCGTGCTGCATGGGTATGTTGTGATGATTGCCAAAAATGGCGTTGCATACCAGCTGAACTAGCAGATGCCATTGGAGAAACAAATTGCAGATGGTATGGTTCCTTTAGCTCACTTATGAATTTTCATCGTTGCACTAGCCTAGTAGTCTAATTGCGGTGCACTGCACTACCCTGTAGTACGCCTATGTTATTAGTTATGGAAGTGTTTTCACTCATAACTTTATGTTTTGGGATGCCGAATCAAATTATGTATCCAGATTACAAAGAATGGAATTAGGGGATTTCTGAGCATGCAGATGGCCATGTTATTTATCTTATCTCTTTTTTGATGAATAACTTACAGTAGGATGCATATTTCTAATATGCATAATCTCGCATTATCTAGGCAGTATCTAGGAACATGACACAGGTGAGCTCGGCTCAGTTAGAAATAGTAATAAGCTTGACCTTCTCCAAATCTTGCAGCCTTTAATGAGCCAAGCTTGTTAAGGCTCGCATGTGAGCAAGTCCCTTGCTGCATTGGGAATTTCCCATCCTTCATGCCAAATCCTTCACTGTCAAAAAAAGTTGCTTGATTATACTGGTCCCACAACCAACTCACCAAGACAAGCACCAAAACTATGCCAATTCAAGCTCTCATATCATGTTTCAGTGTCTTCGTATAAGCTAGAAAGGATAAAAGTCACTGGGATGTCAGAATTCTTATGCTGTGCTCTTGCCACTCACCTACATTTTGGAGTATCAGACCTTATTACCACCAGCTTGAGTAGGCCTAGGTGCCCCTCAACATCCTCATCTAGATCTTGGTGGCATTGCTGACATCATTGTTCTTTAACGGACCAAGCTTTGAGTGAGCCTTTCAAGCTGATCTCAAGCCCAGCTGTGGGCTTTGGCCAGCACATCACGCTTGCTCATGCTAGACTCGAGATTATCACGAGCTCTAACTTGTGGCCGCTTGAGATTGGCTTGGTCAGACCTCCAGTGAGCTACATGTGGCTGGCTGTGAGTTTTATTGACAGGAATTTGTTCCTTGTTCAAACTATTTTCCCTTGTGGATTACATTTTTTTTTCTTGTGCCAATGGGAAACCAATAAGACCAATGTTCTGGCACATCCTATCACATCCACAGTAAGATCCAAGGAAAATGCAGCTTGGAATACAAGTCAATGAGGAGAGCCTTTTCCTTGCCAGTGTAGTACCTACACACGATTAGCAACGTCCCTCACGACTCTACTAAGCTTGTGTAGATAGAGGCAAGTAGGGTTCGGTCGTTTGGAGCACTCTCTTGCCCTTGCACTGTGACCCAAGCATACAATCTTACTTTAATGATGAGTTCCACTGAGAGGATTTTCCTATTGGCGATGTAGCGGTGCCGTCCTCAAAACACTACTCTCTCCGTCCCTTTTTATAAGTCGTTTTGAGTCCGGGCTCGGGAATTAAGAAAAGTGAAAGAGATAGAGTAGAGATGTATTGGGAAGAGAAAAAGTTGTCTCGGGAAGTGAGAACGACTTATAATTTGGAAAATTTTGAGGAGTCCAGATTGACTTATAATTTCATGGGCCTTCATTAGTGGCTCAGTTACTTCTTAACACTGTAATTTTCTATTATTTTGAGTGTGATTTATATTTGGTTTATTTTATTGTAATTTATTTACACCATTAACACTGCTTGTTTGTTCCTTAAATGCTTTATATTACTGATTTCCTTTCTTGTTTTTTGTGATGAAGGACCTGTAAGGACAATGGAGACAAGGAGTATGCTGATTGTTCTATTCCACAAGAGAAGTCAAATGCCGAGATCAATGCAGAACTTGACCTTTCTGATGTTTCAGCTGATGAAGCAGATGTGGATGGATCTAACTCGAAAGGTTGAGCCTCTGCCTTTTTATGCTGTATACTTTTTGACCATCACAATGCAAAAAATTGAACTTATTCTTTGTCTTACCATATCTGATTTATTGTACGTTTTTGCATCTTGTCATTGTGTAGCTTGCAGGGCACCATCATGGACACTTGTAAGGCTGAACTTATTTCTGCATCGGAACCGGAGGACACAATCAATTGATGAGGTGGGTGCCATTTGGATTTTGCATCTGAATTTATATCTTTCTTATAATTTTCATTGGTACAATTAGTTTTTTTTTTATTTTGAAACTTGTAAATGCTTGATGACGGTTTAGTTATCATTCCCTGTAGATTCTTGTTGGATCAATTGCACTCTTACACCTGTTTTGGCTTCCATTTATGAATTTGCCGATATTTTTTTAACTTTGCACCATTGCCCCTGTTTGACCCAAATATTGCACCGTTGCCCATAGTTTGATAGCAAAAATACAGTTTTGCCATCAAAGTAGGGGCAATGTTGCACATACTTGGTCGAAACAGGGGCAAGTTGTAAAGTTGAAAAAAGGAGGGCAAAAACTTAATCGATGTTATAAAGTGGATGCATTTATGCAATTGTCTATTTCTATCTGCAGTATTGGTAGGAAAATAATCTGTTTACGAAAGTGCATATAATAAAACACAGACATTTGTACCCTGTCAGTCAAATCTGCAGTTCTTACACTTTTCAATCATCCTCCATCCTCTGTGACAATATAATTCTATTTTGTCGATTCCACTTTCAGGATGAATAGTAAGGTAGAAACTCAAAGTGCATGAAAGTACATTCTTTTCTCAAACATTCTTTTATGTGCCATCTCAACAACTCCGACTCTTATTTCCATTTTGCATTTGGGTCATACATTTAAGTTCCTGCTTCATTCTCATGCTGAACTGATAGTTTAGCTTCTATTCTTATTCTTATTGTTCATGTTAAACTTAACTATCTTGCACCATCGCACCAATAATAGTGATTCTTTGTTTCTCGTGACTTGAACACTAGCTCAAATTTCAAATAATACCCTAATTTTGTTTTGTCTTCTGTTAAATACATAGAGCATGGTGTGCAACTGTAAGCCTCCTCCAGATGGCCGAATGGGTTGTGGAGATGGCTGCTTGAACAGGATGCTCAACATTGAATGTGTCAAGCGTACATGTCCGTGTGGGGAGCAATGCTCCAACCAGCAGGTTCTTGCATTTTTAGTTATCCTTCAGTTTTATTTAGTGCATATTTTCCACGATATACTGGTTTTGAGTGTCCAAAATCTTTGAAATAGTTTCAGCGCCGCAACTATGCGAAGCTAAAATGGTTTCGTTCTGGCAAGAAAGGCTATGGACTGCAGTTGCAAGAAGATGTATCTGAAGGCAGGTTCCTTATTGAATATGTTGGAGAGGTAACACTTAGATTAGCGCACACCCCACTTTTCTTCCCATTGCTGAGTTGATTCCATTATCATTGATCTCTTTTTCCTTGTGTCAATGTGTATATAAGTTACTTCTCAAAGTCTGTTTTATGCTCATTCATTTATGTCTTGTGAGTTTGCTGACTTCGGTGCGGCAATGTTCTCTCAGGTCCTTGACATAGCATCTCATGAATCCCGCCAACAATATTACGCTTCTAAAGGCCAGAAACATTTCTACTTCATGGCACTAAATGGTGGTGAGGTATGCCCTTTTTAAAATTTGTTACCTTTCTACTTCTAAAGTCTTTTTTTATCAGATTTACCTACTTTATTCCGATTTGCATTAAAATTTTCTTCCTCCAATTTGCATTATAAGCCCTTCTGTTGCACCATTTTTCTGAAATCCTCCATCATAATTATAGCACATTGAGTGAGCTCCATTTATATTTTTTTATTCCTTAAAATTTTTTCAGGTGATTGATGCTTGCACTAAGGGAAACTTGGGTCGATTCATCAATCATAGCTGCAGTCCCAATTGTCGTACGGAGAAGGTGACTTTTGTCTCATCAATTTTCTTTCTTTTTTTTTTGCTCATCTCATCGATTTAAATATATTCCAATTGCACTTCCACCTTGAGGTTTGAACATTGTTTTCGTGTTCTTTTTTCCTGAAATAGTGGATGGTCAATGGAGAAGTCTGCATTGGAATTTTTGCTATGAGGAACATAAAGAAGGTAAGTTTGAAAGTCATCGCATCCTCACAACTAAGACTATAGTGCAACAGAAGATGCTGATTGAGGATTCATGTTATTTATGATTTAAGTTGCTTTAGTGAATTATTTTAGTGTTATATTATTCATGCAATAGAATGCTTGATCATTTGTAACGAATAACTATTTTTCTAATAGGGTGAAGAATTGACATTTGACTACAACTATGTTCGTGTATCGGGTGCTGCTCCACAGAAATGTTTCTGTGGTACTGCTAAATGCCGGGGTTACATTGGTGGAGACATATCAGTTGTTGATACCGTCAACCAAGACGACACAGAAGCAGACCATTTTGAACATACAATTGTTCAGAAAGTTTCTGAGGAATCGGTGGGTGCAAATGGGCCTGGTTCTCATGGCAATCATCTAGATATCTCAGAATCTGAATTTTCTACTCAAGGTGAAGAGTTACATGATTTCCCAGCTGCAAAGGCAGAGTTGCAATCACCTAAGCAAACTGGAGGAACCTTGTTGGACACCAGTGACCCAGAAAATTCCTTGGATGCGTGGTGCTCACAGGAAGATGAAGATGTCATTCGCACGCCTGTGCATGTGTCACGAACAACTGAAAGTTCTTCGCAGCATTTTCCAGTGCATGGTATTCAATCATCAGATTGTTTGCGACAGATTCCAAGCACTACAGAAATTGTAAAAGCTCCAAATGTAGTAAATGGATGCCCACCTGGTTTTGATTCTGGGGGCAACCTGGTACCTGGTTCCAATGCTAATAAAAGAAATAACTTGAAACACCATAGAAATTTGAAACAATCATCTCCAGCTGACAGTGAACACATTTTGGGAGGTAAGGCTGATCTTCCCATCTGCTCCCTCTTGCCACTTAGGCTAAAGCTGATAGGATTAAATGATTAATAACTCTCCTTGTGTGTAGTTGAAGGAAGGCTGAATAACCTGCTGGATAGAGATGGAGGTATTAGCAAGCGAAAAGTACGAAACCATCACTCTCTTTATTTCTATGAATTTGTATGGGGTTATTATATTTAGAATACAATCGCCTTACAATAGATACAGAACTTAATTATGTATGGTATTATGTTATGAAAGTTTTTGGAAGGCATCTGGACATAGTAAGGGTAGTACTTCAATTAATAACATAGTGCGTGAGTTAACATTTATCGGTACTGCTCACACTTCTATAGTCAAATGCTTAGTAAAATAATTTATAAAACAACTCGTGGTTTAATTTAGAGAGAAGTCTGTCTTTTTAAAGTTTGAAATACTCCATGATTGCTTCCCTCGTGTAAAAGTAGCCTAGACTTGCATGCCTACTTGTTGCATGCTGGCATCCAGTACTGCAAGTATTTGTTACCATTCTGTACTTGTTTATATGTGCTAACTAGTCAACATTTTCTGTTCAGGATGCAACAAATGGATACTTGAAGCTTCTCTTCTTGACTGCAGCTGAAGGTGACAATTCTGGAGGCACATCTAAAAGGTATGATGACCAGATACTATGCCAAAGCAAATTATCCTCTATCCATTCTAAATGTGCTGTTACTTTATCTCTTTCAGTGTGAGGGATCTTTCCTTGATTCTTGATGCACTTTTGAAAACTAAATCGCGTGCTGTCCTGTTGGATATCATCAACAAGAACGGTATATTTTGTCACGTTCCTACAATTTCTGGTTTAAATCTATATAGTTACTAAGTAGCTATCTGTTGTGTTTTGAGACAGGGTTGCAAATGCTTCATAATATATTGAAGCAGAACAGAAGCAAATTCCATAGGATACCAATTCTACGAAAGCTTCTGAAGGTTGGTGGTTTGTTTAATACACAATGGTTGTTGTATGGTACCCGATTATTTGATTCATGTTATCAGTTCTACATTCCCATGTTATATGGTTTCCAGTTGTCATATCATTAAATTCAGTAAAAGTCAGTAAGTCACCAGTACCAATGAGAATTGGGGTTCTATTGTAATATATTACTGCTTTTGTACTTCAGGTACTGGAGTTTCTAGCTCTGAAAGAGATTTTGACATATGAACATATAAATGAAGGTCCTCGATGTGCTGGAGTCGAAAGGTACTTGTTATTCATTTCATTGTTATTTGTTCTGGTTGAAGAAATTTCATATTTATTTTACCTTTTTGTGCTTGGTTTGTACTCTTGTACTCCCTCCATCCTGATTTACTTGTCATTTTGGGTCTGGGCACAAGAATTAAGAAAGGGTAGAAAAGGTGGGATGTACTGAAAACAAAGGGGAGAGATACAGAGATAAAGATGTATTGGAAATAGAGAAAGGTTTATTGGGAAGCGAGGATGACAAATTGGGAAAACTTGAAGACTCTAGGATGACAATTAATATGGGACAGAGGGAGTGTAATGCATTTTTGACCCAAGCCAACGTAGATTTCTGCCATAGAAAAACGAAGGGAACTACTCTGGTAGGATTCACGTTGTTCCCTTATTTTTTTATCATTTCTTAATTTCTGTTGAATGATCTATTTTTATGCAATAGGGAGGCAATTCAGATGGTTAGTTTATAACTGCGTGATTGCTTGTATCTAGTATCTGTTTTTTACACCTAAGACCATCTTCAGAAAATTATGCAAAATGAAGACCTTTTGAGGGGCTGACATGAGTTTACAATTATAACATGTGTTAGCTTGCAAAAAAAAAAAAAAATATTAGGAAGGGCACACCTGTTATGATCAGGCAACTCATGTTTCTTTGACAAGTGTGTCTTCTGGGAGATGGGGTAGGCTGACCCCCCTTATTCCCTTTGTACTATACTCTTGCTGAATGAAATGCTGTGCAGTTCTCCTATATGTTCGAGCAAAAAAAATGCAGCTATTTGTTCAGACTTTCAGCAAAAAAAATTGCATACACTGTTGCTCCTTCTGAAGCTTCTTTAACCTGATCTGGAATTTGTATTGCAGCTTCAGAGATTCAATGGTGAACTTAACAAGGCATAATGACATTCAGGTATTGGACACACCAACACTAATGTATTCATTGAGCTCTTTGGGGGTGCATTACTTCTTTGTTAGATTCTAATACATGTAGTTCTGATAATGTTTTGGTTTAACCTTACAAATGAAGATAGGCAGTGTAAAAAATCAATACACTAGTCACTAGTTAATTTGAGGAAAATAACTGCAGCAGGGACAGTCATATATAAACCTTAGCTTAGTGTTTTTCAATCAATTCCAGGTCTAAAAGAATATTGTTAACTACTTGGTCACAGTGAAATAAACTGTATCTATGATTTTAGCAGCTTTAGTCCTAGGAATAATTTGGGAACTGCTGATGTATCTGCTATTTCATTAAGAATTTCGCGTCATATCACTTGCTCATATAAACACAGTTCATGAATGGATGTCTCACTCTGTGAAGTCTAATTATCTTCTTTGCTCCATATAACAGGTTCATCAGATAGCTCGAAACTTTCGTGACCGATGGATCCCGCGTAATATAGCAAGGTGTGAGGCAACAGAATATCAACATGCATCCACATCTGCACAGGATTTCAGAGGAAGTATAGTTTGGAATTCGACGAGAAGGAAGCGTAAGAGTCGTTGGGATTATCAACCAGATGAGCATTATAAGATGGTTGGACTAAAATTTCAAAAGGCTTATCATGAACATGGTTTGATGGGAAATAAGATGCAGGGATACCAGGGAGCAAATAAATATCAAAATGATGTTCATGGCATAGTAAATTCAATAGAGAGTGCAGATGATGAAGCACCTCCTGGGTTTGAGTCTCATCAGGAACGTCAGCCTGTACAGGCTTTAGGCTGCAAGGTAGCCCCAGGAATTTACATGGGGAGGTACCAACCTAGCCTGACTATTTCATATGGGATTCCGCTTGCCCTTGTTCAGCATATCGGAGCCCCAGAAGCTGAAGGTCAGTGCCACAAAAAATGGAAAGTTGCACCTGGTGTGCCTTTTAATCCTTTTCCGCCGTTGCCACCCTATCCACGTGGGAGTCCTTGTCCCTCCACTTCATCTCAGATATCCCAGCATGATGAATCATTCAATCTGAAACATAACAGTTCAGGACAAGTACACTATGGAAGGACAACAACGGACAGAGATGGAAGAGTGCATAGGAGTGGACGGAATGGTCCAAGAACAAGATGGCCATACACTAATCATGGAAGGAGGTTTCCAAGTAATCATCAAAGATACGAAAATTTCCAGTCTTCAAGACCTCAATAGAATGACTATTTAGGATTCAGAAGCTGCAAGTTTTCAATTTCCTCTAGGACTGGCGGTATACATGGACATTCCAACCCTTCAGAAGTGCAACAGAGATTGTGTCAGCCTTTAGCTTTGTTAACAGAAACTGATATTATCAGTTTAGTAAGCGATGCTGCAAATAGGTCATTGTCGTTGCAGCCTTGTTACTAACTAATTGCTCATTGTTTTTCTCCAACCAATCTGTATATCCAACAGGAATAATCGATTTAATTTATAACTTTTTACAGGCAAAGGTTTAACTGATTTGATCGACACTCTTATTCTGGCCATTCTTCTTTTTGGTGCGTACGCCATTTGTCATGCTGACATGATTCCTAATATGGTTGCTTAATGGTCTATATTATTTCTTCTTGTTTTTGTTGCTTTTGTTACTCGATCAGTATGAATCAGGTTACTTCTTGGATCTTGTGCGCGAAAAGAGCAATTATCATATTTGGTTGTCCAATTTTTTTGAAGGATACCTAATTTTAGGGCTGCTTGTTTCAGTGCTCCTACATGTCCTGTTTTTTCTGATAAAGGGCGGTCGGGCATGCAGATGCTGAGGCACAAAACTGTTACAGTGCTGGCGGGTAAAACTCAAGTCTAACTCATCCTTAACGTTATGGGGCCCCTAACGTTACCTAAATACTTTCCTGTTTGCACCTAAGCTCGTTACCAGCAAGATTTGCTGGGCAATACGTGGTGGTCTGCTCGATTTTGTTATATTCCCTTTCTATAATTTTTCTTTTGTGATGTTGCTTGCTTGAGGTGGAAGATGTATAGTGGAGCTACTAGCATATAATGGTAATGCAGATGTTCACAAGTCGTCCTTACACTTGCAATGGTTGTCATGACATGGTGGATTTGGATGTCACATTTGCGTGGCATCGTGCCCTTGTACATATTGCCAGTTATGTTCGTGTTTGATGGTTTTGATGTCCTCTTGTTCCTGACGGAGCTTAGGGTTGCATTATGCTAGATGGCACATTTCTGAGAGTAATATGCGTGTCTGATATTAGAGAGACAGGATGGACAATATCTCATATTAGCAATTGTTTGGAAGTAGGCTTGTTATCCCAGTTTCACTGCTTTCTTTACGTCAGATGTAGGTGCTTCCCCAATACACGACACCTGAATATACTGTTTGGCAAGAACTGTGCCTGTTGTTCGACTGATCTGACATTTACTCTCGTGTGCTTAGAGTTATTATATCTAAACTACTCTCTCCGTCGCTTATTATAAGTTATTTTAAATTCTTCAAAACTTTTTGAGACAATTTTCTTCTCAGTACATCTTAATCTCTCTTCTTAAATTTATTCTTACTTTTTGAGATAAAATTTTCTTTTCTCAGTATATCTTAATCTCTCTCTTTATCATTTTTAAAACATCTCACATTTTTAATTTTTTTTTAATTCTGGTGCCTCAAACTCAAGGAGTACTTTTAATCATATGTTTTCCCAAACTAGTCAAATTAGTTGATTCCCTCTTTAGCAATATTTGTCCCCCTTTTCTATGTCTTGGTAAGTTATGGCTGCTTGATTATTATTTATTTTTTGACAAAAATGCCGCCGACCAAGATTGACTCATCGGGGCCTAAATAACCGCCTGAGGCGCAGCGGTCCACTGAGTTATGAGATCCAGGCTCCTGGGCCGAGATGGCAGCGGCCGCGTCGATCTGATCTGGCGGGCGCCGCCGATGAGCGATGCCGACAGGCAGTGTCAAACGGCACCAGAGTTCATGAGATGGTTATCGTCGACGGGTCCCGGTGATGGATCACGCGGTGCCGCGGCGATCTGGCTCTGGCTGGAGATGACGACGATGGCGCAGCACAGTATTAACACAGGACGGACACGTGAGCGTCCCCCGCGCACGGGCTCGGTGTCGGGCGCGGAGACATGCGCCGGCACGCCAGCGCGGCGGGCGATCGACGGCTGGACGCACGCTGGGCCTGGCCAGCACCCTCCAGGGGACCTCCGCCCGTACCGCGCCGCTGTACCCCCGCGTCCCGCGCATCCATCCAGATGTGCAGCACAGCCGTGGGAGGGAGATTCACCGCGGGGGCAGCATCAGATGCGACGCCAGATCGGCGAAGAAGCCTCTTTCCTCTGCAGGCTGCAGCTGCAAGCAATCTTCCCTGCCGGCGACGCGCGCGCCGCCGTACGTGGGCCACCGGGCGGTCCGGGCCCGCGCGCCAGCATCCCCTCAGCCGCGCGCGTAACTCTACTTAACCAAGCCCCTCGACAGTGCGGTACAGTACAATGCCACGCCACTCACCGGTCACGATCAGCGAGCTATAGCAACGGAGCCCGCACTCCGCAGCAGCCAGAGAGAGCACCGGTGCCTTATCAGAAAAACGAGAGAAGCCAGCGCGCACACGCACGCACGCACGCACGGCGAGGAGCGAGCGGAACACGCACGCGGACCAGCGATGGTGGTGGAGGACAGTGACGACGACTTCACCTTCCCCACCACGGTGGCAGAAGAGCGTGGCGTCGTCGTCGTCGACGACGGCATGGCGGCGATGACGCCCGCCGACGTCCGTCTCGGCGACAACAACCTTCCGCTTCCCGGCTCGGCTGCTGCTCCGTCCCGTCTCTGGCCGTTCGCGGCCCCGCTGATCGGCGCTGCTACTACTGCTGCAGCTGCCGCGGTGAAGGAGGAGGAAGAAGCAGAAGGCAAGGCTCCGGCGGCGTCGACGAGAAGGGAGTCAAGGGACGAGGAGGAGCGCGCCACGGTTTTTGACGAGGACCGGATGGACATGCTCTGGGACGACGCCGCCGCGGCGGCGGCGACGAAGAAACCGCCGGCGCCAACGAAGAGCGCTGTGCGTGCAAAGCCAGCTGACCACCCTGCTTCTGCTGCTGCGAAGCCGGCAGAGGAGGAGATGGCGTACGACGAGCGCGCCGCGGCGGTGGCGGAGCAGGAGCGGATGGACCTCCTCTGGGAGAGCTTCAACGAGGAGCTCCTCCTGCTGCGTCGCGCCCGCTCCAATTCCAAGTCCGGCAAGCAGCTGGCGCCGGGACCGCCGGAGCCCGACTGGTACCTGTGCCCCTC
>BCLG01001283.1:19716-34642 GCA_001602295.1 Zoysia matrella
TTTATCCACACAAGGGCACTCCCAATGCAACTTTCTGGAGCTAGTTTCTAAAAATAATAAATTATGCTTTGGACACCATTTTTTCCAATGTATAGTTTCTATACTAGTTTCTATGTAGATTAAATTTTAATGATCTCTTATATATTTTCTAACAGAAAATTGTGCTATAGAAACTAATAGTCCTTCTAATGCGTTTTTTTTTGGTTTTTTAGCGCTTTGGTATTAGTGAAGAGGTGGTTTTTTATTGTAAAAATGGTTTCTTCATTTTTCAGACATCGCCCATGTCGTATTCATACTGGGGACCAGAGTAGTCCAAAAAGGCAGGAGTCCTCCAAAAGGAGTAGCTTAGATCCAACAACCTCGATGCAACAGGGTCCAGTGAAACTGATTGCTCGCTGATTCATAATGTCCTCAACAGATAAAAATAAACTCACCTGTTAAAATGTACTGTTCCACTGATGTGAGGTGTTCACTATACCAAATGAATTGAAACGTATTCCATTCAGTGTGCCAAGGCTACAGCACATCGTTTTCTAGAATGCAAAATGATGGATGGCAAACCAAATACTAAATGTAAGCCTGAAACTTGAAAAAAATAAAAATTCACTGAACACTGTCGTGGGCTTCTGGTAGTGCCTACGGAGTCCGTTGCTTGGAACACATGGGAAAACCGTAAAAGGATAGCTTGATTCCTGCAAAACACATGCTTTATTAGCAATTGCATTTTCATAGCAGGCACAGTAAACAAAAAAAATGCAGCGGTTTTGCGATGAAACTTAGGGCCTTCTGAATTGACGCACCTTCCTGCTCACAGTTCATCCTTAACAACCTCTGGTTCGGTTCCTTCCTCTGCTACGGCGTCAGTCTCCTCCGCACCGGCTTCACCCGGCTTGGATCCCTTGTTCCTCCTGATGAAACCGACGATCGCCTCGGCTGTCCTCTCCCCTTCGTAAGAAAGGAGGTTTCCACCGGACGAGTAGAAGTATAGGGTTGGGTAGCCCTCAACTCTGAAATCTGATGGTACGTCATTGGTGGTAGCGTCCTGCAACGACAGAGGAATTCAATCGAGTAAAGGAAAGAAGAGACCGGTCGAAACAGCACGGTAGGAGCTGTACACAATACGTACCATCTTGGCTATGACCACGTCTTCATCGTTCTGCAACGAAACCGCAACCTCGTCCAAGATTGGGGCCAACTTCTGGCAGTGGCCGCACCACGGGGCATAAAGCTCGAGCAGAACTGCAGCCAAATATCACGTGTTCGTGAGCGATTTCTGACAAATTGGGGTGGCAACGAAACAATTATCATGTGTTGAAATGAGCCAGATGTAGTGTGGAGAACAAACCGTTCTTGCCAGAGTTGAAAACCATGTCGTTAAGACTATCAGCGACGATAACCTTAACAGGTTGATCGTTAACCTCCGGGATTGGATCTGACTTAACGTACGGTGCCAAGATACCATCCTGTATCAAGACATAATGAAAATTGATACGCGCAAGTTTGAGGACAAATGGGATAGTTCAAGAAGAAAAGCTTACTGTATAATTCTTCAACCAGGGTAAGATTTGATCGGGCTCCACGGTTGGTTTGATGAATTTTGCGTCGGATGCTTGTATGAATATGAGGGGAATTTCAGTCTCCTTTAGCCCAAAGTACTGCGGTGTTTGCGCCGAAAAGGTGTTCTGATTAATACTTGTTAAAAGTAGGAAGTCATATGACCTAACATGAGGTTCTAAAGAAAACCTGGAAAGCGCCCTGCGCGTCAGTTATATCACCAATCAGAAAACTTATGTTATTTGTACCATATTGTTCTGCAGCTTCATAAAACTGACTCTTAAAGGCCTCAATTCTGTCATCAGTGAAGCTAAGGAAAAGCATTGCCTGTCCAATCAGATTCCAGGGATCAGTTCATAAAAGAAACTGAAAGTACTCCGAGGAAAGCAATAACCGTGCCATAATGTGTGATTGAAGAAGTACAACAAAGCAAGATGTGTTTTACAAGCACAGAGCAGACACTCAAATCAGGACTGAAGTTGTGAAATATCAAAAACTTACTTTGGTCCCAGCATTCTCAAAGTACTTTATGAGATATTTCTGGTTACTCGGATCTGTGTCAAAGGTCACTACAGTTGGGAATCCAGAAACTTCAATGAACTTTGTTAGTGCATCTTTGTCAAAGTCCTGCAAATGTAAGAGAAAAAAGATCATGTGCTGCCAAAAAACACATCCAAACTTGTGTACCAAACTTGTAGCAAAGGATACCTGGGAATCAACAAAGAGCTCATCAAACGGTTTAAAGAGCCGAACAAGAGGTCCTTTGACCGTCGTATCACCTCGCGGAAGAATACTGGCATCCATTGTGTGGAGAAAGTCGTAGTCAGCTCGCATTTTCTCTGCCACGGCCATGAAATTCTCGAAGTCACCTCCATCAAAAGCAGGAAAAACTCCTACCTGCAACATGTCTCGGACAGTCATAAATCTCACACTTTCCCTGCTAAACTAGGACATGACGAAAATAAATAAATAAAAAAACTTACGATCACCACGCCCTTGTCACCTATCAAGCTCTTGGCATCCTCGACACTTGTGATCTCCACAGATGCAGGACCAACTTGTTTTTTCAGGTACTCCACTATGCCGTCTGCGTCCCTGGGGCCGTTGTACTCCTGCACGTTGTCCCCTTGGTTCCTCAAGATCTTGATGGTGGGGAACCCCTGCACGCTGTACTTCTTGCCGAGATCCTTGTTCTTCTTGTCGCTCGCGTCGACCTTGGCGAGGACGACAGGTGGGTCATGCTTGCTTAGGACGGACGCGGCCTTCTCGTACTGCAATATGAGAGGGCCATAGACAGTAAGCGTTGCACATTGACATCTGGAAGCAGAATCAGTGTTCAGAATTTCAGAGGATTTCTATTGTTCAAATATTACCTCGGGAGCTAACTGCTTGCAGTGGCCACACCTGCGGGTAACAAAGATCAATGGAATATTTTCAGTTTGTCAGCGCTAGACCATAAGCTACAGTTTTTTTTGTTTTTTTTTTTTTTGGTCCCCCTGAACCAAAGATAAAATGTTTCAGTTTGAACCAGTCATCAAAGAAAGAATCTCTAAGGTGCCATAAGCTACCGTGCCCGTTAACAAGTCACTTGATACAGTTTTAATTATCTCCCCCTTAATTTGTTTTATGTTTATTTGCTTCCATTTTCCTCTGCATATGCAACCTCGAAAAGAGTTTGCAAAGAACTTGTAGGGACAGGCAAGGACAGTTCGCAGTCACACACACACACACATAAGGCCAAAACTAAGAATTTTCGTTGCCCTCGAGAACACGTGGGATGATTTGAAAGTTTGAGCACCGAATTTTCTACTACGAACACTGACACCGAGAACTGCGGAACGCTTGAGGTAAACAGGCTAGACAGTGGAGCAACGAAGGTTATGAAGGCTAGACAGGGAGGAGAAGATGATCCGCACCAGGGCGCATAGAACTCGACGACGATGAACTGGTGCTTGGCCACCACCTCCGAGAAGTTGCCCGTGTCCAGCGTCAGCACCGCCGCCTCTTCAGCGCTCGTCGACGGCGGCGGCACCAGCAGTAGCGCCGCTAGGAAGGCGGTGGGGAGCAGCGAGGAGATCGCCATTGCTGGAGCCTGTAGAGGCAGCACGTCCGGCACTAGCGCCTCGAGATCGATCGACGAGGCGAGCTTTTATTTAATGCGAGGCGCGGGCGGGACGCCAGATCGTGCAGTGCAGTGGTGCTCGCGCATGAACTGGAGCCGGGCGGGATTTTTTTTTTGGGCCCTACATGTAAAAACAGAGCACCTTTGATCCTATATCATCGAAATGTTAGTCATAGAGCAGCTACTCTTACTTCATCACCCTTAACCATAAAAAAACGGATTGTTTTAGGAGCTGGCATGTTACACTGACAACTTGGTTATATCAAATGTTACAATAATACCCTGAACAATACGAGATTGGACCTAGGCAAACAGCAGCCATTGGTCCGGTCACCTCTACTATAAACCAAAAAAAAAAGCTAAATGAATGGGTCAGCTACACAAGGTCTACGGTATTGTATACTCTTTTGGTGTGAACAGAAGGAAATACTTGGTACAGATAAAACTGAAGCCCTGTACTATTAGCCACTAGAGTACCGTCATTGTGCAATGCTGATTGAAAACAAATGTCAAAACAATACTGCTTAGTTCACCCAAAAACAGTGATACATAATACACATCAGGCACTTCAGGTAACTACTTCAGGCAAGATCTACAAGGGGTTAAACTAACATCTCAAACGAGTTCAATTGGCCTATTAAACAAAATTCTCAGTGCGCAATAAAAGATGGCGCCAGTGTCCACCTCATCCCATCCTGCTTCTCCGTTGAACGAACTCATCATCATTCATGTACTTCTCCTGCACTTCTGCTGTTGTATGAACTTGTCAAGGAAACAAAAAGAAAACTGCATGAACATGGAACTGATAATGAAGAACAAAGGCACATTTCATTATGACCAAGAAAATGGCATCATGCAGTAGCACAAAGCTTCAGTTGGACAGTTGCTGTCCAGTGGGCTATTCTTTTTACCTCAGTTGATAAGAACTGTGATTCAAGACACAACAGCAAAACCACGTATTAGAAATTAAGATTCCCACAATTAGCACAACAGAAAAACAGTAAGCTGACAATAAATCAAATATTGTTGGACTTCCATGCATTTTGACTTACGGTGCAAGAACCATGTGCTTACCACAGAAGTTGATGGCACAAAGTAACATGATCTGCCAGAATGGTCTATCTCTTCTATTTTTATTAGCTACATTCAGTATTTTATGCCTGTAGATGCAAGAGATATGATTCAATAATGCCCCTCTGGTCAATGAAGGTAGCACACAAATAATGGTACATAAGTGACTTGTTTTGACAAGATTATTATAAAATAAAAAAGTAAAGGATATCTCTCATAATCCCAAGCAAGAGGTGCTGCTGCAATTTTGCTGAACTCAACGGCACTGCTGTCAATAGAAGAAAATATATAACCATTGCTCTTATCAATCAACTTCACAAGATTACCAACACTTTCCTTGTCCTAAAAGACAAAAAGCTCGTCAGAATTAAGACAAAGAGGCAATAGATTGAAATATTCATGTCGTTCAGACACAAACCTGGATGTCCAGAGTTGTAAAATTAACTAAACTGAAATCATCAATCACACCACAGAGCTCCTCAGTAAGTTTCCTGTAAGTAGGTTCAATAATCAAAGTCACAGATTCGGTAATATAAATGTTATCGATAAAAATCAGATAATACAATTTCAGCATAACGTCACCAAGATGGCATTGGCACAACCGCGCAATAAGCTGCAATTTGTTTGTATTTGTTTTCTGGCTACAGGACCAGAGTGTTTGTATCTGTTGACTAATTACACTGATAGTTTCTCATTTTTGGCAACAAAGGAAGAATGATCTGCTACCAATCTAGAAATAAGAAAAGGGGCACATTCTGAAGCCTAGTTTAATATTTCCACTTTTGTCTCAGAGCTTATGTAAAACTTAGTAAATATCTGCTTAACAGGATTGAAAGACAGAAAGCTTTGTACCTAAATTTCCATAGCTGTGTAATTAGTCAACATCATCAAATTCCAATTTATTTAAGTACTTGATAAGGAAATTTGGTGATGTCAATTAAACCAATAATTTTTATTCAACTTTTTAACTTTCAATAGATGCATCATGGAGTTTAACCTGTACTTGGCAGAACGAGGATCTTGCTCAAGATGGTACTGAAGATATGAAAGATCTTGGACATCAGTGTAGAAATCCAGGTTGAATGCTGCCAACCAAAAGGATGAATAAACACCACAGTAGTAAACACATTCAGTCAATTAAAAGCAGGATATATCTAATTCCATGAGCACCAAAATGTTCAAGTAATTGAAAGACAGAGGGCTATGCACCTAAATCTCCATAACTCTCAATGAGGTCAATCTTTGACAGGACATTGATGTGTGGCAGTTCCATGTGTAGCATTGTTGACAGTGAAAGAAGCAAAGCACTCACATACTTCCCAGGTTCACAGCATAAATGGGCATCGACAAGGTGCACAGCTGTCAACTGCAGGATACCAAAAAAAAAAAAAAAAGAAAGATTGAACAATCTTATTCATCGAAGTGATATTACAAATAGGATGTGCATACCCTCAAGTTTAATTTTTTTATGAGTTTGTCGATAACACTTTTTGCATTTGAGTGAAGGAAGAAAAGTTCCACTTGGCCCGGAAAATCAAACAACAGATAGTGATCTGCAGATAATCAGGATCAGAAGTCAATAAGGAAAATAACAGTAAAATTTGTGCAGCGCAAGCATTTAGCTCATTTAGGGATCCATTACTACAACTTCAATCATTATGAAATAACTCAACAAACAGAAGAATACTTTGTAAATACACTGAGGTAAACCGAGGTCATTAGTTTTCTCATGGGATTATAATGGTCAAATACAAGAATGTGTGGAAAGAAGCAGGACAGACTATAGTAGCTATTTACAAGTTTTTCTTTCATTCAAGTGCTCTGGCCATTTGAGGTATGACCATTCTCATTTATGTTGCAGCTGAAAATAGCTTCTTTTGTGTGGAGAGCTATTAGAACCCACCTTCAATAAGAGGCTTCAACTTTTCTTCAAGCCAGTCAATGTTTTTCTCCAAGTAATCCATACAATAAACGAGACCTGACATAGATATCAACACATAACAGCATAAGTAGTCACCTTATTAGTAGCAAAACTGGCACATTTGATTCTTGAGAAGCAGTAGGGCAGAGAGCCAACCTCCATTAGGGCCAAGAGAATGCTCAGTCATGACATCACTGAGCTTTACGAGGTCCTCGATGTTTATAGCACAGTCGTATCTATTTCGCACTGTAAAGGACACATTTCAAGTGCAACGGGAGAACAGCAAAGAAGTTGGTGATAACAGGTCCCTTTGGCAGAGCTTCCACCTCCTGATCCTCCTTTGAAGTGATTCTATGGGCCGAAAGTGATTCTCTTTGATTCTCTAGAATAAAATCTTAGAATCAAGACTGAGAACCACTTCACAGAATCAGGAGAAGCTACTTTTGTCAGCTCCTAGCCCTTTAGTTCATTTCAGAGAATCACTTCATAGAATCAGAAAAGAATCACTTCTCCTGAAAAATAGCGTTTGACAGAACTTCTCTGATCCCGTCTGAGAATCAAGAGTTGGGAGCTCTGCCAAAGGAGCCGAGAATATATACATGGAAAGGTCCTAGTGTACAACGACAGAGGATACGGCAACGTATCATTGGCAGGATCGAGATTCACAACCGCAACTTTCCTGCAAAGCAGCAAGTGAGCACATAAACACAGTACTCAAGCGATCAAACTATCAACTTCACCTTTGCTTTCCCAACTTCAACCCCAATAAAACAAATCTAAGGTGCCTAATATTCAATCAAATCCTCATGCACGAATTCTAGCAGATACGATTACATTGATATTTTACCACTTCAGTTGAGCAGTTAGAGTGAGGAGCAACTAAACTGAAGAAATGAACATGCTGGACAGTAAGAATAAGACAACTAGACAAGGGGAGCGCCCCATTCCACTTCAGTCGAGCAGCCAGTGAGGACCAATTACTAGTGATACAAAAAATCTTCGCACCTGCCGATGAGGGATAGGAACTGCGACATGCCATTGCAGTAGGTGGTCTTGCCGGAGCCCGGCGGCCCGATTACGACCTGCCCGAACACCATCCCCGACGGCCAGGACTACTCCGCTCCGACTCCAACTTCCCCTATCGGCACCCACTTGCCTACCAGCGGCGGACAGCTCTGGGGCGGTGGTGGTAGGGTTTTCGCCGTAGTTGGGCGTGGGGCGTCAGTGCGGCGAGGCGGAGGAGCAGGAAGAGAGAGAGAGAGAGAGAGAGAGAGAGAGTTCCAGAACAACAAGGCGAGAAACAAGACGGTTGCTAATCGCTTGGCCCATCACGTTGTGCCTGACTTAGTAGGCCCAATACGAGGCTCGATGCCAGATTCGGCCCAGGAAGTAGCTTCTGGCTCCATGTCCCGACTCGTTTCGTTGATGCTCTGTTCGTCGGAAAACGTAAGCGCCCCTTTCTCCCGCGAGTGCTCGCCGTCCAGTGTCCACCACCACCGGCCACCACCGCTAGTGCCGGCGTCGCCGTCGGGGAGGTGGTGGTACCCTTACTTGATCGCTAGTAGAAGTAGTTCATGTTGATTGATGGTTACCCAGCCCATGAATTCAGGTAGAGGGCGGCAATGCGTCAGCTCAATCGGATAGCGGATATGTGATCTGAACGGCGCATGTGCGGCTTGCGTCATCAATCAGAGAATATGGAAGGGCAAACCATGGAGAAAATAGTGGTGGTAGTAGGAGTACATGCATGGTGGCTGTTAAACGAAGGCGCCGACGGGTGGCTGTTACTGTACAGAGCAACACTGCTTTGACAGAAGCACGCGCATCCACGTGCCATGAAAAGGGTGAACAAAACGCCGTACCGTTTTCAGCTTTAACCATGATCAAATGTCCAAACGCAAATCGAGAATATACTACTGCACATACTAATAATAATATAAGCTAATATTAAAAATCAACAACGATAACGGTTAGCGTATAGAATTATTGCTTTCTTATTATTTATTGTACATTAGCTAGCTGTTATCTGATCAAGATCATTGTATTCCCTTGTTGTCTTGTTTGAGTTAATACATAAGAAACTCCGGCTTATATGTCAGGTGTGGCTTTCTCAAATCTCTCTACATTTTTACAATAACAATTTAAAAACTGGGTGAGTGCTAATGGACACTGATCTCTACGATTTAGATAATGAGATTATTATCATTTTTTAAGTAAAGCGCATACTAGTTTTCAATCTACGAAAAAACATAGTACAAGAGAACACAAGGAGAGGAGGAAAAGTTGGCGGTCGTCACAGGTGATGTCGACATGCAGTAACAAGCCACGAACACGAAGCCCATCCACAGCTGAGCTTGTTCCCATTCACGCCACCACCACCACCCCCTATCCATCCATCCATCCGTCCGTCCGTCACCATTCATCTCGCCCGGGCTGGCAGGCGAGCGCAGCCACCACCACGGCCACACGGCTCGCTCACGCTGCTCCGAAGCCCAGAAGAAGTGGGCGACCCACCACGCAATAGACGGACGAACACCATTCGATCTCTGCGCTTGCGAGCCTCGCCTCTCGCCGCTTCATTCCCTGGCGCGACAGACATCCTTAGACCACCCACAGCATCGCTCCGGAGATCGGTGCCTGAAGGAATATTTTCTTTTAGCACCGGTGCTTCACACTGTGTTGGATCGGTGCTTGCATCCAAAACTCTGGCACCGGTGCATGTTCTAGCACCCAATGCTTGGACATTTAAATATATTGTGTTTTCCAAAATGAAGGAAAAAGCTGTTAGATTAAAGATAAATGCATCTGGACAGTTGAGATTAATTAGTGATAAAGGCGCAGTTATAATTTCAGGCACCGGTGCTTTCGTTGCGAGAGAAAAGAAAAAATAAACATCTTTTTTATATGACTATGATATGATGTTTGAAGCACTCGTAACATTGTACATGGTCTTATCCTCACGACGAGACAGAGTGTGCCGGCATCTGCGAGACCGTCAGCTGCAGCTGCAGTCTGCAGGCGTATTGCTCGACGAATGGACGGGAGGAGTGACCGCATTGCGCCAAGCACAAGCTGCAGGAAGCGGACTCATATCCTCTCTCGTAAGAGATAAAATTCAGAGGGTACTGTTTATTGGAATTTAGGTATACTTTTCACCATTTGATCAAAAATTAATGGATGAGATGAGCTGCTACAGTAAACTACGAACATTAAAATATTAATTCAGTGTTTGCAGAGTACTGTTCACTTTCTCTAAAATTATTGTAACAAATGCTACAGTCAAGCATATGAACCACTGCACAGAATATGGATCCGCAGAAAGCCATCCGTGCCTCTGCATTGGCATGTCAGCATGTCACTCACGCACCGGTTGATTTGTTCTATCTATCCTCTGAAGAAGGCAGAGAGGTGAGTTCGACGATTCTTTGCCTCGAGGATGATTCGCCGCACTCACCAGTCACCAGACAGCCTTCAGAACCGGAAAGGCAGAGACAGTACACCTGCGCGTGGGCATCTGGGCGCCGCGCGGCCATGTTCGAAGGACCCAATCCCTGCTGCGTGGACACACTCCACCATTGATCAAACGAACGAACGCAGGAACTGCATCATCAGGACGTCACCATGGGGATGGAGCCGAAGAATGGAAGCAGCCTCGACTCCACCACATGACATGCCGGCCCCGTCTCGGTCCGGCCGGGGGGATTAGGTTTGCCTCCATCCGCCTCACGTGCGCTGGCATGGCAATGACACCTGGTGGTTGCGGCATCCAAAACACTGTGATACACGTATATCAGTCTCTTAATCAATAGTTGATACGCACAAACATAACAGAATGTATATCGAAAGCATACTTTGAAAAAAAAACTATCTGAGACAGAACTTTTAACAGCAACGCGACAAGAATCTCTGTGATCCTACACAATCGACCAGCTAAAAGCGAAGGAAGCAGCAGAAAACTAAAGGGCTAAATCCACGAGCAGACTTGAAAAGCAGAACAAAAACCCAGCACGTCATCACCTACGCGGTCCTCTCTGTCTAAAACCATAAATGTAAATAAGTGAGTACATAAGATACTCAGCAAGCTCTAACACTAGGCAAGGATATATATAGATGCACATTTAGTTGTAGTAAGAATGAGGCTAAAGGGTTCACTTTTGTGCAAAGCCGGTTTTATGCAGGGTTTACTATATAAGCTTTTCAAAAAAAAGATAAAAACTATATTATCCATATTTTAGTAGTTTGGTCCTGTGAAAAATGTTCATCGATCCCATCAGTACCGATATTTTAATCAGGGCATTGGCACGTAACCGTACTGACCCCTGGCACGCAGCCTACACTTTTCAAAAACACGGGTACCTACACCCACTCACACACCAATGATATTATAGAAAACTAATCGTAGAGTACCCAAACAAGTAGCATGTCAATACTGTGACAATAGACATTCCGAAAGAATTTTTACACTCTGCAGAGGTTGGACACTATACCAACAGGCTATGTCTTCTTTCACGAGCAAGAAAAGAATAACGTTTACCTCACAACTATATAGGTTTTCACAGATTCCAACCAAGATGTGAAGATTTACCACAGGGGCTATCCGTCGGGGTATCACCCTCTCGATGATGCGACAGTACATTCTCGGAGCTGGATCGTGAAGATTTACTACAGTCACGTCTTTTTCTAGTCCCCTTCTCTACACTAGGTATTACCAAACCAGGGACTATATATATGGCCTTACGGTCCCATGACGCGGGTAATTACATAGTCGAGAGCCAGGTAGCGAGTTATCTCACGCCCTTTTCCTGTCCCCTTGTGTCCTACCGACCTCCTAATGGCTCGATGTGAAATACTTATATAGCGGAGATAAGTCTTGCCCAATATGTACAGGTTCTGTGGTTGTACGAAATTGCTAAGTCGAGGACTAGTGAACCGGTTCTTATATGACAGGGGTGACGGACTCGTCCACGACAGGTGGACCAAACCAAAGCCTACACATCTATCACCATCACCTCTTGTGAGCCCCATCTCACGACCAGAATCATCCCTCTTCACCTAGCACCAGTTGTACTAATCCCCACCCTTTTCTTTTCACGCACCACCAAACACAATTTAACGCATTTTATAAATGAATGGTGTATGGTGTGGCAGTGCAAATCACCGTAATTAAGGTACTAAGCATTCTACTAAATAAAGCAACTCTCTGTTCTTTAAAAGTATTTAAAGACGGAAGATTTATGATTAACAAGGAAGGTATTGTCAACGGGTAATCAAGGTATTTAATATTAATGTCTAGTAACTGACACTAATATCAGTAAAACAATCAATCAAATGAGATTATAGCTAACACAATGTTTTACATCAAAATATTATGCATAGCAGTATAGATAGTCATTATAGGAGCATTAGCAAAATATAAGTTCAATATGATCAAGGGGTTAAAGCTTGTCTGTAAACTCCTAATCTTCTAAGCTTGAGGTCGGAGGCTCTTTTTCAAGATCCTAATCTTCAATCTATGGCTTCGCGTTCAAATCTTCGTGCTTCTCTCCACACGCGATCCTCCTGGCTCCTTTTTAAAGCTTGACTCTTCCTTACACTCAGCAATATCTACGCGAAAGGAAACACTTAATAAAATTACCAAAAAGAAATAAAGCTCGAGAAGAAGCAATAAAATCCAATGAACATCAAATAAGAACCAATTAAACTCCGCGAGAAAAAACTAGTGCAATTCATGCATGATGCGGTGGCTGATATATTAAGCTATGGCTCAGCGGAATGTATACTAGGTTCGATGCGAAGGGAGACATCACAATATGGGTGCCATGGTTAGGCTATGGTGCACGTGCACCCGGGCCCTACGACGTCGTATGACAATCGTGCTTGCACATTGCGTATAAGTGTATGCACAGGTATATTGGCATAAGTTACGAATACGTGGAGTTTATAGTGTACCATTTAGTTATCTAGTTCCTAGTATGTAACCTCTAGTGTGTAGAGATTAATTATAGGATTCTAGGCTTATAGCTAACTAGGATGGTTCACTGGCGCTTACGTGCACTAATGCAGGTAAGATGTATATGCGGCTATTCAACATTTACTTCGGTGATCTTAATAATTACTGAGTGGCTAATAATTAGCTATTGAGTTATTCTTATAGTTATACCATTAATGTTAAATAGGCAGCACATGCACTAGCATGGGCCGACGTATTGCACGTGCTTCCTAGTGACTAATTACTTGACTCTACAATTACAACTAAACTACCACATTAAGAGGATGACGTCAACTATGGTGTGGTGTAGGCATAGCGCTATTGTTAATTATCTAGTTTATACATATATGAGTGCATCATCCTAAGTGCTCAATGATTAATTACCTAGTTTAATTTATATAATTAAACTACTAACGTTAACAAGTGGTACACGTACTAATACGTGCTATTGCATGAGTAAATGCATGGCAGGACGCTTATGGGCTGCTTTCTAAGTATTTACTTACTTCCTAATATTTAGCTACTAGCGTTTAACTATTAATCCAATAATTATAACCTTAAATTAGATTACTTAGTGCGAACATGGTTACACATACTAATGTGTGCTAAACAATGAAGTCATGCTATAATGGGGGTGCACACTAGCTTATTATGAACCTAGACTTAAGAATGCATCATAATTAAAGACCTGTACTAACATCGATAAAACCAATAGAAGAAACAAACAATTAAACTCCGCAAAGAACTTACTATTAAAACAAACTAGCATGATCAGATGTTGACTGAGGTTTGGATGATTTGATATAGTGGGGCTCGAGACAACGGTTCCAATAGTGCTAAAATCACTGAAAACAGAGTTGAGGTGTGGCGGTGGTGAGGCAAACAAGGTGTTCACGATAGAAAACAGGAAATCCCCCCATGGACACGGTGACCGGCACGTGTCCACGGCTGTCGGGTGTGTGCAGGCGTGAAACAGAGGACAACCTCGTGGTCACATAGTTCGACCAGTGACCTCGGCTGTTTTCTGACATTGTCGGTGATCTGTGATCGAGCTATGGGTCACACTACCAATGCCGTGTCCAGGCTTCAGGACATGTGCGTAAAGCTCGACAGCGAACCAGCTATGGGGCGCGTGGTAGACAAAGTGTCCGAGTCCGTGGACACGTGACTGAGTCCGTGTTCGTGTTTGTGGACGCGAGGCTATGACCGAAAACTGGAAAAGGCTGCGGGGACACACGGCCCGGCCTATGTCTACGACCCCTGGACACATACGTGTCCAGAATCGGGGAAAATCTCCCATGGACACGTGAACTGTGACGTGTCCGTGCCTGTGTCCGTGGACACGTGAGCCGTAATGTGGGCGTGTCCGTGTCTGTGGACACGTGGACTGTGACATGTCCGTGTCCGTGATCGTGAACACGGGGTTGTGACCGTGTCTGTGCTCGCGGACACGTGAGAATGTCTATGCCCGTGTTCGTGGACACGTGATCGTGTCTGTGGACATGTGGCCAGTGCTGTGTCTATGTCCGTAGACACGTGAATGGTGCTGTGTCCGTGACCGTGTCTATGTTTGTGAACACAAAGCCATGACCGTGTCCGTCTCTAAGGATACGGGGCGGTGACAGTATCCGTGGTCACAGGGCCATGACCGTGTCCATCTCTGGGGATACGAGGCCGTGACCGTGTCCGGGCCCCGTTTCGGGGTTACGCGGACGTGGCCGTGTCTGTGCCCCAGGTTTGTGGTCACATAGCCATGACCATGTCCAGGCCTCAGAACACGTGCTAACGGGTCAGACGGTTACCGTGTCCAGGACACGTGCCGACTACCATGTCCAATCCCTAAGGGGTGCAGGTGTGTATGTGTTGGTGTGGCTGACCCGTGGGGTCGCCAAGGATTATTGTGCAATTATCAAAAGGTCAACAAGGACCTATATGTAAACATGAAAAGGTTCAGGGGCTTCGTGTAAAAGGAATGGGACTGTGTTCTGAATAATACAGAAGTATAGGGTCCTTTTTGTAGGGCTGTAGGGGTAGGATTATCCATATGGGAGAACTCAAAGGGCTTTTCTGCAAAATGAAGTTTTACTGGATGGGTGGCCTGCCCCTCACGGAAGAACCGTGGACCGTGTCCATGTTTTGTGGACCGCGCGGCCAGAGCCGGTCCATGCGTTCCGCCGCAAACCTCGATGGCGCTAGGGCGGCTCACCGGCCGGAGGGCTGGCGGCTCGGCCGGAGGAAGGGCAGGGCGGCTCGCTGAAGCTCTCCCTGT
>BCLG01001283.1:34814-61259 GCA_001602295.1 Zoysia matrella
GCCGGGGAGGCACGGCAGCGCACCGGCGTCGGTGCAGAGGCGGCGCACGGCGGCCACGTGCGACGCCAGGAGGTAGGATGGCCGGAGGGGTTCGGAATCCCGGTGAAGAAGCACCAGGGTGGCGCGGTTGAGCTTTCCTTGGGCTCGGAGGAGCCGAAGATGGACCAGAGATCGCCGGCCGTAGGGAGGGGCAGCTTGCCATGGCAGCCCATGGCGCCAGGGTGTAGGGGACGGCGAGGGGGCTCGAGCTGGGATGCAGGAGAGGCAAGGGATGGCGCTGAAGCTCATGGTGGTGGTCACCTGGCTGGACGGGGTCCGTAGATGGCCACAGGGCACCCGTCGCGGTGGCGCTCGACGGGCTCGGCTTCGGCCGGGTTCCCCGCCAGAAATTGGTGAGTCCCAGAGGAAGGAGAGCCGCACAGGAGAGTGAGGCGACACGGCTGACCTCGCTGCAGCCTTGGCTGTGCCAGGGAGGCGACCGAGGAGCGTCGGCGATGGCAAGGGCGGCGCACAGCTGTGACGCTCGGTGATGGCCCTGCTCTGGTTGTTTCGGAGCGAACTCAAGGAGTCCGAAAGGAAGAGCAGGTGGTGGAGGTGCTCGGCTAATTTAGCGGGAGAGGGGGTCGCCGAAGGAGACGGCTGCAGCGGCGGCCAGCTCGGGGAGCAGGGGCGACAGTGAGGGACGACCGGACGGGGTTCGATTCCAAGGGAAACGAGTAGCGAGGGAGCCGATTTGGGGTGGACACGGGGAGGTCGCCGTGTCCTGCGGCCTCTGACAGGGACCGTGCATGCGCGCCGCGGGTAGACGCGGTGGCAGTGTGGGATAGGAGGGGCAGGTGCGCTGGCGCAGGACGAAGATGGGGCTGACAAGCAGGCCCCACTGACGAGTGACTCCAGTTGGGTTTAATGCTAAAGTGTTTTGAGGATTGAACGGGGAAGAGCAAACGGATTTGGATTGTATTGAAACTTGACAGGATGAACCTATAACATATGCTCTACAATATAAGCGACATGCACTGTTTTCCAAAGAGAACAGAAAGTTACGGAGTTTTGAAAGTAGTTAACCGTTAAAAAGGCTGTCTGATAGAAGAACGGATCATTTATTCAACGATCTGTCTATTTTGCTCTGAAAGTCGAACTTTCGGAGCTCCGATGTGTTTGAAATTTTGTGGAGTGGTAGAACATTTTAGGATGAACGAATTCTTTTTAGGCTCAACTCCGAATTCGATTTCGCTTTTGCTTTATAAAATTCGGAGAACAGGTAGCTGTTTAGAAAGGGGTGAATATATTTGAACGAGGTCAAATATGATTCAAACAAATTGACGGAATTTGGAGTTCAAGGGATTAGATGAATTTCAGAACTTAGATGAAACAGGAGGAAACAAACGACAAGGAAGAAATAAAATACAAAGAGCAATCAATTTCACTTGTCACACTTTCAAATTTTAAATTTTATGAAACTTCAATTTACCAAGGTTTCGATTAAGTGAGGTTTTTGTCCTTTGAACTAGGAAAGAGAAGGAAAGATGTGAAAGAGAAGGAGAAATTGTTAGGGTGATTGTTAGCAAAAATTTGGAATTTCGTATTTTTAACTTGTGCTAAAATTTGGGATGCGACAGCGGTGGACTCGGCGCGGCGCCTCACCTTTCGCGGCCTGCCATAAAGAAGCAGAGCATGCATGAGGAAAGCGAATCCAAAGGGTGGTGGCTGGCTCGGCCTGGAGACAGGGTGGGGCAGTGATGAGGGGAGGGGTGATCGATCGTGCGCCATGGAATGATGGGGCCGTATCTTTATCATCAGCCGAGAGCGCAACCACGTTAGGGTAGTCCTACTTGCTGGAAGATTCGGAGTCCATGATTATGTTCCTAAGTCTCATGAAGATAAGCATCTTTCTTGCAGGATGTTGTTATAGAAGCTGCTGATTACAGGCTCTTGAATCTTGATAAGAACCTGCCTAGCGTCCTAATTGGGTCTCACCACTTGAGCCAACTTGTGTTGATCGACATGGGCACCAACGTCATGTATGTAACTGGCCACCCACGAATGGCCTGAATATATCCCTGTGACATGATCGTGTTTATATGTCCTTGTAAGTTGCAATGACGCGCGGCAATGCGCCCTGCAAAGACAAAAGACAGTTGATGCACGAATTATTTGAAATGATTGGTATATCCCCTTTGCTGAAGCAAGAAACATGCGCGCCGAATAGAAGAACGGGAACGACAAATCGCCGGGTTGCTTCCTCATCAAGTGATGCCAGGCCCTGTGTACTTGTGAGTCACAGGACTCTGCAGCATGGTGACCTCTCCATGTTAATATACTACTATGTGATGACGAATAACAATAGCTATGGTCAAGGGGCGTAAAGTAGCATAGTATATGGTTCGAGAAGAGTGACGTTGGCATGACATGAGCATATATGCAACAGAGTTCCTTCTGATGAAGACGCCTAGCTAGTCTAGCAGCAAGTGATACTATTCACCAGCAAATTAACGGGCCATGCAACAATAAGAAAGATAAAATATAGACTGCCAAAATAGAAAACAAATCTATGGCAAAGTGTTAAAACTGAACAATTGCAACAGATTTCCTCTTGTCATGAGGATTCAGGGGGCTAGGGCTAGAGATGTGCCTCAGTACCGTTCCTTACGTACAAACATCATAATTAGAAGTACCACCTAAAATTAAGCAGATCTTTAACGAAGAACCTATCGACCTAACAATAATCTAGTTCTAGGGCGTAATGATTCTTCAGTTCAAAATCCATATATTTACATTCTTCTGCGCATTACGCACCATGGGGAATAGGCCGCATCATGATCCAAGGAATGTCGCCTCAGTATCATTGGTTCCATCAACGAAAGAGGTGAAGGGGAAAGAAAGAAAGGCATACTCTCCTAGCACATTTCATTTCCTTATGTTAGCTGCAACCGCCTCCAAAGCCTCTCGACACTCCTTGACTTGCACGTCTCTCCCTCTCTCTGCCCCTCGCCCCCCTATAAATACCACTCAGTCGCTAGAAGTCGACATGAAACCCTTTCACATTAACCTCATCTGCTCTCGACTCTAGTTCACCTTCGTCTTCGTCTCCAGCTGATCACATAAGGATGGGAGGAGCTACTAACCTACCTCCAGGTTTCCACTTCTTCCCCTCGGATGAAGATCTTGTCATCCATTTTCTCCGCCGCAAAGCTGCCAACGTCCCATGCCGCCCTGACATCATCCCCACGGTTCTGCACCGCTATGATCCGTGGGAACTGAATGGTAATTTGCATTCTCATCCATCGCTCAACTTGTTAGTTACATACGGGGTTGATCATATCGTGTGCTTATAACATCTAATCCTCCAAGGCAAAGCACTGCAAGCCGGAAACCAATGGTATTTCTTCAGCCATGCAGCACAAGGTAGGACCTCACCGAGTGGGTGCTGGAACCCCATCGGCGCCGACGAAACAGTTACATGCAGCGGATGTAGTGTTGGGTTGAAAAAGACGTTCATCTTCTGCACCGGGGAACCTTTCAAGGGTTTCAAAACCAACTGGGTCATGCATGAGTACCACCTGCTAGATGGAGGAGGGTACAATGCAAGCGGTGGCAGCACCTCAGGTAGCTCAAGTTCGACCAGGAAATCCCAAAGGAAGAGAGCTCATTCAAGCACGGTGAGCAGTAACAAGTACTCCCTCCGTTCTTTAATGGATGTCGCCGTTGATTTTTAAATTTAATTTTGACTATTTATTTTATTTAAAAAATTTGCTCGAATATGTAAAATTTTAAGTTGTGATTCAAATAACTCTAATGATAAATCAAATTTTATCAAAATATATGAAATTTATCAAAAAAAAATTAATAAGATAAATAGTTAAAGTTAAATTTAAAAGTCAACGACGACATCAATTAAAGAACGGAGGGAGTATATGTTCTTGTTTTGTTTCACTGCAGCAAACAGGTTACATGTCTGAAGACCACCACTGCAGGTGTCCAGCAACTGGGTGATATGCCGAGTCTTCGAATCAAGCTGCGGCGCGCAAGTGAGCTTCCATGATGAGGGCACAGAACTTTCTTGCTTGGATGAGGTGTTTTTGTCGCTAGATGATTATGATGAAGTGAGTTTGCCAAATAATTAGAACACTAGTCACTAGAGTTGACGGTAGGTACTATGCCTATCAGACCCATTTAATTAACCTGACAGTGATATCAACATACAGTAAGTGGTTGCAAGTTGAACTATGTATGATCAGATGGCCTGATAGGCATCGTACCTAATCCAGTCTATCCTATATATATATATATATATATA
This sequence comes from Zoysia matrella, assembly GCA_001602295.1. Lineage (NCBI taxonomy): Eukaryota > Viridiplantae > Streptophyta > Magnoliopsida > Poales > Poaceae > Zoysia > Zoysia matrella. Next base: position 39,112 of record BCLG01001283.1, read on the forward strand.
TCATTACCATGTATTTAAGAATCACGCAATGAGTAAAAAGCTTGAGATTTTGCCTCATAAATATGACACATACATGCAATACGTGTGAGCATATAAAGGTCATAGCTATGCTAGCTCTAAAGTTCAGCAAATTTTCTCGAGCTTTAGGTGGTTTACTTTGACTTAACACGCTTTGGACAGTCACTTGCCACTTGTGGGTTAGGAGGCTGATGTAGAAACGTGGCCAGAAGATTGGGCAGTTGTTTGCTTTCTACAACATATTTTGGCATCTGTGTGAAGAATGTTCACCTATTGAGAAAAGATGGCATGCAGCAAGTTGCTTGTATTAATTTATAATACAGATAAAAAGAAGCAAACAGGATGTAAGTGGAGCATACGCAAGCATATCGCCATGTATGCCGTCAATAACATTTCAAGATCATATGATTGTATATGTGTTCAAGTTCACAACGTCACTATAAAAATAACTCTGTGCGGGTACTTAGTGCTCCCATGAACGAACCAAACTTGATGAACCAGCTTTAGCAGATGGACCCTACCCTACTAAAAGTGCAAATCCCTTATTGGTTGCTCATTGCCTAATCGATGACTTGAGCTAAGTAATTGTGGAGAGTCGAGACATAGCTAGTAGTAAATGAGTAACTTCAAATCATCTTTTGTTGTGCTCATATATATCCTGTAAAAAATCTGTTTATGCGCCAAATGAATAATTTGATATGGTCTTATTGTCTCGCTGAGATGGTTTTGATCCACTATTAATGTTCACCTTGCAATCCACAACGAATTTCCCACTTATTCAGTGGCACCTGAAGACTTTCCTCTATAATCGATCCACGGACGGGCTCAAGTTGATAATTCACATATTCATGATATGAGATTCATGTCCCACTTTTTTCTTAACAATTATGATGAGATTAAAAAAAATAAGTGATCTCTAAAAAAATTAAGTGAAAGAAACTTTTTTACTTTAATTAGTAAATGAGAGATATTATGGTGTTACCGAAGGTACCTCTACCTCTTCAATTAATCTCAGTCGTCGATTTTTAAAAATTGTTATTAGGCCCATCATTTTTGGTACCGGGCCTACCATTTTTAGTATCGGGTCCATCATTTTAGTACATTTGATTAAATACCTCTCTATTTTCAACCGTAACAGTTGTGGTTAACTTCAAGCATTGTAACACCTCTCTTAGTAAATATCATGAATATCCAACATGCAGAAGTGAATGGGGACACTTCAAACGAAAGATGACAACAAAGGATTAGGTACAGCTATGTAGAGATCTATATAGTTATCATCATTTTGAATGTTCTGTCATGATTCCTTTGATATTTGGCTGAAAGGAGAGTCCTGATGCTGGTAGTTCTCCATTTTCTATATATCAAGAAAAACAGTTACATAATTCCTACTTCTGATATATATGTACAACAGCAATATATGCTTACTTATCATCATATAATGGGAACTGATGACATCTTGCTTGAAAGCTATTTGAATCCAACATAATCCACTGAAACATAATCATCGCCATGATACAAATACGCCATCTATCCTAGCTGTTCTGTTCTTTATCATGCAAAACTAAAAAAGAAAAGGTCAGTAACAGGTTAAATTAGCAAAATGCATACCACATTCCACATAAACCCGAATTTTGAACAAATCAAACTATAAAGAATCATATAGCAAGTGAATATTATTTTGTAAGTATGCATCTCGAAAATCACTGCATGTGAGCAACAGGCACGTGCAACCGGTGCACAGGCACAGGGCCCCCAATTTCCAAGGGCCTCAAAATTTTTCCTCTTCCTACCTCAGATCAATGCAGATCGCAGTTGCTACATAGGTTTAGGTTAAGAACGAAGGGCTTTTGGGAATATTGGATTTTCATAGGAATTCTACAATAATTTGGTAGGAATCAATTCAATTGCATAAAAAATACAGAAAATAGAAGGTTTTCTCCAATCCGAAGGAGGTCAAAGGCTTCAAAAGAATTTGTTGCAGATGCCCCATCGATATGCAACCTTCTCGAGGAGTCACTGTCTCTGATTTAGAAAGTTACGAGTTATGACTCCGTGATCGGAGGAGCATGAAACACGCCACGTGGCTGGCAGCAATGCCGCACCTTGCTGCTAACGAAACAATCCACGGAGAAGGACACTACGATCCTCAACATGCCAGCAACAATAAAACTGTGATAATTTGTGGCTTTGATTTGAAATTTCGTACAGGGCCCGGTTTCGGCCGACCCGACCCTGGTGAGCAATATTATGCCAATTCAGTATTTTTCAGTTTGAGGATTTACCGCTACTCTCTAGCAAATTTCGCAAAGGTTTCTGTCTATATATAAAAAAAATAGGCAACTGACTCTAGAAAAGGATAAAATCCATGTAATTGTCAGCAAGTACACATGATGTGCCTACGATGGTGACGTACACGCATTTAATCCTGTGTGAATGCAGTTTCCAGCGCGGGGCCACATACATGCATTTGATACCACTTTCTAGGCACTAATTGTGCTTATGGTATCCAAACAGTGGCAAAGCTCACTTCACAACTGTGAGGACCTATCAAATTGTAGCATTAAAAGAAGTGTCCACTATATGTGGGAGTGTCAAAGCATGTTAAAGACTACGGCAGTGTAAAAGAAGAGCTAAGCTGAGCTAATTGCACCTACCAATAATCGCAGAGAAAACTATGGCAGTGTGGTGCTTTATATGGTACATGCTTATCAATTACTTATTATCAAATCATGAAGATTTGACAACAACTAGAACCTGATATGATGTGTTACTGTTTTTCCAATTATCTACGCCCCAATGCAAATGATTGAACCCAACTAGCTTTTAAAATTAGAAGAAAAAAATCCTCAATAAATTCCACAGTATTTTGTGAACATGACTTTTGGTTCATTTCAGCATGTTTGATATGATTATAACCATTGACCTTTGTTCGAAACATGCAAGGCTCCATTCAAGCCCATCATGATACGTGCTTTATGCCTGCGTCCTTTTCGCTATCCAGCTTTGAGAAGAAGCCTATCACAACTAGCTACGTTCAAATTCAGACATTGAACGGGCTACTTCCTACATAGGGTTCAAGTTGAGCCCAACCCACCGATTGATTTCCATGGTTCCCTGGTGAGATTAAACCAATTCAGTGAAGAGATTTGTGCACTCTTCATGCCGGATCTAACCGTGGTAGCAGCTAGCCTCATCAAATTGTCACATTATTGCAGATACAACTACGCATTTCAGTACTTCCTCCGTTCTTAAACAATGTTGTCGTTGTTGTTGAGTTCATTCGTCCTATTCAAAAAAGTTTGATAAATATTATATATATTTTATTACTCTATAATTTAGTTTATTATCAAAGTAGTTAGAATCATGAGTTATAATTTTAAATATTTGAATAAATTTTTTGAATAAAACGAATGGTCAAAGTTGATGTCAGAAGTCAACGACGACAACAATTTAAAAACGGAGGGAATAGGTTTTTTTTGTGTTTTATACCATAATCAACGATTGCTCTGCATTAAAAACTGAAAACGTCACCATGAATATTTGACAAACATGGATATTGGCTTGCACAAAGCAGCTTCACTCATTCCTACAAAGAAGTAAGTCCACTAAAATTACGATTGCTCACGCTGGGAGCCCAAATCGTGGATATCTGCCTGTGTTGTGGAACTTGTGAAATACTTCTCCGTCCTCCGCCCAAATCGCCCACATGATGGTGATTGGTGGTGACACAGGCAATGAAAGAAGAAGGGGCCAAAAGAACCGATGGCGCCGCCGAGTCAAAAAAAAAATAAAAAATCGGAGGCACCTGAACCGATGGCCACTCCTTTTGGACGTGCGAGCAGACACGGCAGCCACCAGCAGCCTCCCAACCTTCAGCGGCGCGAGTGATGTGCGCCACTATTCGAGCTCTGCTGTTGCTACTTGTAGATGCTATTGCGGCACATGAATGGAGACTCGGGTCTAGCTACCTGTACAAGCTATCCTAGCTAGCTAGTCCGAACCTGGACCTCTGTCTATCTTCTCAAAAAAAAAAAAAAAGAAGTGAGAGTGAGAGGGAAATCTCAACAAATAAATTGTTTTGCCTTTTTGGGAATGCCTACGGAAGCAGACAAACGGTGGCAAGGACCGATTCAGCGGTGTTCCAAGGCAGGCTACGTGTGATCCTAGTTTGGTGCTGCGTCACTCCCCATTTGTCATCTGTCTGCGGCAGCGATATCACGCTCTCGAAAGCTCGTCTCTATTCCTTGGCTCAAATTCAAATTGCTGCACCGAAAAATGAGCTTGTTGCTCGGCGTCATCTTACAGAAGAACAGAACAGGATGCTCGATGGATAAAGATTGAGAATGATCCGTCCAGCTAGAGCTAGAAGAATGGAGAGAAACGAGCCCGAGTTTCCGTTTCCGTGTAGATGTCAAGAAAACGTAGTCAGATTGTCCTGTTTGTACAGGTACATATATAATCCTACATATTCACGCAAGGTGAAAAAAATCTCATCGTAAAGCTTATCTCATTATCTGAACTGCGCCCAAGTGGTTGGTCGTTCAGGATGCCCAAGCGCATGATATCTACTGAGAGCGGAGTTCGAATCCGAATCTCTCACATCCAGATCTGGACCTTACTGTGCGAAATTCTGAAAGCTCCTCGATGCTCTGTTTCGGTTCTGATCGCAGGACAAGTTGTGGTAATCATGCTACTAGCTGCCAGATTGTTTATTCATGTTGTCTCTTCTCTCGCTAGAAAATCAAGGCACGTACAAATGGCACCTATTTTTGAGAGTTGACTTGCAATCATTTTCAGGGAATCGTCCTCTCTCTCTCTCTCTCTCTCTCTCTCTCTCTCTCTCTCTCTCTCTCTCTCTCTCTCTCTCTCTCTCTCTCATGAATCTTGCCTTATGTCAGCAGCGGAATAATTCCTTCCCGTTTGTGTCCACACCTTTTCCTTTTGCGCGGCACCATAGATAGAACACGGATGATTTTCCAAGATGCTAACAAGTTAACAGTGACGTGCGCACTAACACAAAATTTTTGGAAAAGAGAAACAATTTAATATATGGTTTTTGTATACCCACTCATGAATTTTCTGACTGATAAAGTAAAAGTGCAGGTCAAATTTTGGGAGGACTGTATCATTTGTTACAAGAGATGTCATTTGGTCATCCAAGCAAGATTGATATCAAATGGCTACCAAGTCAGACTCAGTTGTACCTCAGTACAGCTATATCCCACGCGTATATACCCTCTCCTCAAAGTTGTTTTTTTTTTCTTTTTGGAATGGTTACCATTCAAAGATTACTTGGATCCGCTTCTCCAGCATTACCTACATTTGTCTCGCATGAAACCCTTTTTTGTCAAGGAGTGCTGTTCAAATATTACCTGGCTCGATTTGTCGGACATTACCTACAGCTCTATCTAACGCGTGTGACACCCTCTTCACGGTTGTTTCTTCCCTTTGCAGAAGGATTACCATTCGGAGATTACGTGGCTCCACCTGTCATACACTTATCTACAGCTTTCACGAAGCGGGTATGGCACCTCCCAACGGCCGGCTGTTCCTTTCCTCACGCGGGTCCGCGTGCGCCTTGGCTGGCTGCACTTAGCATTTCCGAGGCCTGTATAACCCTGCTACAGGGAGGGGGCGGTAGAGAATGTCAAGTGGCGGGCACACAGCGGCCGGTGAGCGCTGCTAGGCAGGCCCATTCGCCTCGCTCGCCATCCGTTTGCATCCATATACCCCACCCCTTTCGCCGTTCCTTTTCCCGATTTGATTCTTCCTCCCCTGCCTCTCGCTCCCACCATATCCCACCCTCGCTCACCGCCTCCAGCCTGTTCCTGTCTTCTTCTTCCTCGTCAGATGTAGGAACACGGCGAGTCAAAGCCTCCTCGATCGATCGGCATCCCAGCGCGGCGAGGACCGGGAGCTAGGCGGCGGCCGAGCAAGCGATCGAGCAGGACCGGCCGGAAGCGGAGACGACGCTAGAGGTACGAGAACAGAGGTAAGAACAGCTGCTCCCGCCGATTGGGTAATCAAGCTTTGCGCCTTCCGGTTTGAAGTCGAAGACACTGAATGATTGGATTGGCGTCGCGCGCGCGCGGTCGAGGCAGGTCAGGTGGCGCGAGGCGACTCCGCCGCTGCGTCTGTCTGTCGGCCGCAGCCGACTTCTGTGCGGGCGCTGAATTATTGTTGCTACGCGGGACTGGGAAAGCGGGGGTGCCGCCTGCGAGGTGGTGGCTGACGAGGACCGTGCGTGAGTGCGTGCTTGGACCTTTCAAACCTGGTCCGTTGTTCTCTCCATATCCGGGCGCTGACGTGTGGGTCCACGCGCCCGTCGCAGGGGTTAGGAGAAAAATTCATGGTCCTGATGAAGTGGTGATTAGGATCGTTGGATGATGGATGGACTAGAGGCTGCGAGAGGAGCAAGACCACCCGTTCTCGTGGTGTTTTTTTTTTTTTTTTTTGCTTGCTGATACGGAGTAGCATTTTTCTCTTTACCTGTGTTCATGTTATTTATTTGCACGGTATCGTTGTCCCCTGATGACTGACGCTGGTAGGCAGCTCGATCCATACTACACTTAACCCTATTGAAAGGAAAGTCATTGCCGGCGCGCAGGCAGGATCGATCAAAGCATTTGCCATCGTGTGGCCATCCACAGGCGTCACCTTCCGTCCCCGTCCCCGTCCGCCTCCAGTGGCTCTGACGTGGTTCCAGATTCCTCGGTGCCTATTCTACCGCGACAGGTCCGTCCGGCCATTTCCGGTGGCTGCTACGCGACCTGAATCCAGCACCGCGATTCTATCGCGAACCACACATGTTTTTGCATATTTATGTTGTTGGTTATTGCACTTGGCTGCTGGCTGCCACCTTGCTCGTCGCCGATTTGTTCGAGCCAAAGAGGGGTCCTGGTCCTGCTTGCTTGTGCGTTCTGAGGTGATCAGTGAGGATGGACGATGGCGTTTTTAGTGGCGTAGTACACGGTATTGTTCTGCGGTCTCACTCTCGAGCAGATACGGACGGACCAACCGCCTTCGTAGCTATCTGCCTTGTTACTTTCTGATGAGCCAAGTTGTCTTGTTTTATAATCGCACGTCGCTAGCGTAAGGCACGGGTTCAGAGTCTTCGGTGTCCAGCTTCAGAAACTGATGCAAAACTGCTACCACTGCTGGCCTTTTTCAGGGGTACCAAAAGTTCTGCACGGGCCTGGCCTTTAACTGAAGCTTCCGATTCTTTGCAGCGCAGGGGAACTTCGAGGTCACCTGAAAGGAGAATCTGGTGAAAGGTAGGTAGGTTTGTTCTCTACTCACCAATGGGTAGTAGATCTTCTTTATAGTAACGAATTTCATCATTGCTCCCTGGTTCATTTTTTTTTTCGCTCTCTATGCATTGGTCCATGTAGAGGCTGGAGTATGGAATATATTCCCGTTTCTAAAAAATGACCGGGAAATATCATACTTCATGGCTCACATATATCTGTCATTTTTTGAAAGAGGATTTCTCGACTTTTATTTAGTGTGTGGTATAGCGCACGCTTTTTAAGGTTACGTGTGCATTCTATTTTGGCGTGATACTGCTACGCTAGATAATACTTTCGTCTCATGTTTCTCTCAGTGGAAGAGTGCATCGCCGCCTCGCGAAGATGCTGCCGTATTTTGATCCGGAGTACGAGAACTTCAACCAGCGCATCAACCCTCCAAGGTCCTACTGATTTCCACTCTAAACTGAAGAGTTCACATTCAGTCTCCAACATTTTCCGTTCTGGTTATCGATAGCTCTGATGCTTTGGGTACTCAACAGACAGTGATGATTTTGCAGGGTGTGCATTGACAACAGCACATGCAGCGACTGCACCTTGGTGAAGGTAAGACGCAGATCTGATCTCTTCAGTACCGATGATAGGTTACATATAGCCTATAGGGAGAAAAATCACTTCATCTCGTCTCTGTTCGCCTGTGGAGTTCAGGTTGACAGCATGAACAGGAATGGCATTCTGCTGGAGGTGCTGCAAGTCCTCAGTGATCTCGACCTCCACATTTCCAAGGCGTACATCACCTCGGATGGTGGGTGGTTCATGGATGGTATGATCAGGCCCCATTGCTCGTAGCACGTCAACTTGAACTCGAATGTTTTGTTAAAAAAAAAAGAAGAACTCTGTCATATGAATATATATGTACTTGTTCACAGACTTAACTGCATGTCGCGAAATTGATGCAGTCTTCCATGTTGTGGATAAGCAAGGACAGAAGGTCACTGATCAGAAGACCATCCGGTACATCGACAAGGTTGGCAAATTTAAGCTTGTCTATCAGTCGCTGCAACGAACTAGAATATTTTCCATCACTGAAATCAATCTTGTTGTCAGGCATTGGGTCCGGAGAGCAACTTGTTAGGCGCCAAAGGCAGCAGCTCGCCGGGGCGATCCGTGGGGCTGCACTCGATCGGCGACCACACGGCCATCGAGCTCAAGGGGCCGGACAGGACGGGCCTCCTCTCGGAGGTCTTCGCGGTGCTCGCGGAGCTCGAGTGCAACGTCCTGGCGGCCGAGATGTGGACGCACCGGACGCGGGTCGCGTGCGTCGTGTACGTCAACGACGTGGCCACCGGCCAGGCGATCGACGACCCGCGCCGCCTGTCCCGCGTCGAGGACCGACTCCGGTACGTGATCCGCGGGTACGGGGGCGGCGACGACGCCCTGGGCGCGCTCGCCAGCTTCTCCGTGGGCCCGACGTCGCACGTGGACCGCCGGCTGCACCAGCTCATGCACGCCGACGTGGACGCGGCGGACGGCGAGGCGGCGGCCGACGTCGGCGAGGGAGACAGGCCGGTCGTCACGGTGGAGCACTGCGTGGAGAAGTCCTACTCGGTGGTGAACGTCAAGTGCAGGGACCGGTCCAAGCTGCTGTACGACATCGTGTGCACGCTCACGGACATGGAGTACGTCGTGTTCCATGCCGCCGTCACCTCCGAAGCCTGTTACGGCGTCCAGGTATATTCTGATCTGATTCAGCAGCTTAGTGCCGTTCACGTCAGCGTCGGGCGTGAAGGTTCGTGCGTGTAACAGTCGTTTGTTATTCAGGAGCTGTACATTCGTCGCAAGGACGGCAAGACGCTTCTGAAGGACGAAGCAGAGAAGGTGATCAGGTGCCTGGAAGCGGCCATCTCCAGACGAGTATCCGAGGTACAGTTCCAAAAGGCGCGGAGAAATCCTGCACCTTACTAGTCCTACTAGTACTAATCTTCTGCTCTGCTGCTAAACCTGGATGTCTTCGTGCAGGGCTTCACTCTGGAGCTGTGCGGGCGTGACCGGGTGGGCCTGCTGTCGGACGTGACGAGGGTGCTCCGGGAGCACGGGCTGACGGTGACCCGCGCCGACGTGACGACGGTGGGGCAGCAGGCCATGAACGTCTTCTACGTGCGGGACCCGTCGGGCAAACCGGTGGACATGAAGACCATCGAGGGGCTCCGCGGGGAGATCGGCCAGACCGTCATGCTCAACGTCAAGAGGGTGCCCGCAGCCACCGCGAAGACACCGGAGCCCGCCGGTGGCATGGCCAGGACCAGCTTCTTCTCCTTCGGCAACCTCTTTGCCAAGCTCCGGGCCTGATCGGCCGGTTCCGGTCCCGGTGCCGACTCCGATCGTGTAATTGCTGTAGAGATGAATTGAACTAGAGTAGAAAAGGGAGAAAAGGGAGGGGGAAGGTAACAGGATGTTGACATGTGGCAGCTGTGGCTGTATATTTCATAAGGAGCTCTACCAGGGTACAAGGTACCGGACTGGTGGTTCAGTATAATGCAGGCTGCAGACTGCTTCGTTGTGGGGTATCAGCGCATTTGGTTATCTGCATGCTCATCTGATCTGCATCATTAATTTTGCATCCAGATAATGTCGTAACCTTCAGAAACTCTAATGTTCTTCCTCCCCTGAGCTGGGTGAACATTTCAATTTTTGGCTCGACTTCCATCTTCATCAGTGTTTGAAGTAGGAGCAGTTAAGACACAATTTCAAAATCTTCAGTACAGATAGCAAGGCACTTCGTCAAAGATAGACAAGATTTTCAAAATCAAGTTACAGAATGCCAGAAAGTCTATGTCCATGATAGAATTTCAGAAGGATCTATCCTTTTTCTTCTTTTGACAACATCAATACCAAACCAACAATTACAAAGACACGACACAACTGAACTGAATCTATTTCCCAAATTAAAAAGGAAGGAGATGACTGATCACCTATTCTTTTTTGACGGAGGTGAGGGAGTCTGACAGTGCTGAATTAGCATCTACAGGTATATCCTTGAGATAAGAGGCTGCTGATGTAGGTCATGGTCCCATCATTTTGAAGCATGTATTTGACAAAATCCACGAAGGCTTCCATGATCTCAGCTCGCACTCATTTTTTGCGGGGTTCAAAATCATCATCAACATCATAGGCTGGGTTGCATAAGCATCTAAAAAGCCGGCCGATTCCCTGCAAACAAACATATGACTCAGTGATGATTTCTACGTGGAAAATAATTTGCATAAGACGCGAATGATGATTTGAGACTTGCCTGAGTAAATGCAGGAGTTCTATACGGCACTGTTCTAGACACATCGTCATCTGAACTATCATCTGAGCTGCTGTCATCATCAAGTACTGTCTTTTTTGATGGCCCTGGTAATAACTCCTTTTCCCTCTATTCGTATTCCAAATGAGAAATTTTACAGAAAATCATAAATATACTGGTGTAACACAAAATATGTAAATATGCAAGTTTGAGTAACTTACCTGAAATGTTTTCCCGAGAATTTTCAAAGCCATTGCACGAGCCTTCAGATCCTCTTTCTTGACATTGTTTTCATGTAGAACCTAAGAGTACAAAACTTTGCCAAAATGAATATGTCTGATTTGATGATCATTTTAATAGATAAACTAGATTAGAAGAATGACATGTAATGCCATTAACAATCCGATATAAAATAGTAAGAAATAAAAAGCTTGCCAAATCAGAGGAGTTACGTGGTTCATGTCAACAGATAATCTGGCTTATGATCTTTTCAATTTTATAAACAAAAAATATATAAACCTGGAATTGAGGATTGAGGAAGACCATGTTGTAGAGGGTTAAAATGATGAAAGGTGCGCATCTCAAAAGCATACCAATTCAGAAACATGCAGAAGGGTCATTTCAATGTCCACAACATTGAGCTTCCACAGTGAATTCATCATCAGATCCTTGTTCATCCTCATCTGCTGGTCAACATCCTGCTCCGTGGCGCAACCATCCTTGGCACTCTGTCGGCAGGCCTCCTCTTGTAGCTGCAGCAGCTGCAGGGCTCCTGCATTGCACCTTTGCCCCCCTAATCAGTCAGCAATTTTAATCACTGCAATGGAATTTGCTGCACGAAAAAAGCTTTCACCTTTCGCCGCTGTGATCTGTGACTTCCACAAGTGGCCCTTGTTCCTCACCCACTCAGTCACAAATGGCACCCCTAGGTACATGGCCTTCTTGCCAAGCTCCTTCGCTGCTTGGCGGGAGTACACATATCCGATAGTCCGGAGGATGTCTATCCCAGATGCTGCAAGTGGAAATTTAACCGTTGAGTTAGATGAAACTTTTGCAGGGAACAGACGCAAAGAAACGGATTGATCAGGGATGACAAGACTGACATGTGCTGGAGAGCCTCTTTGCCTCAGATTCCGCACGATTAATGAATCCTTCCTTGTCTCCGCAGACATATTGCGAGAGGAATTCCTTTAGGAATCGGGCTAGCTTCTCTTCTCTTTCTCTTTGCACATTCTTGGGCACAATAAAATAGAATCCGTCAATATTTCCAGTAGCACAATATTATCACTAAAAGATGATGTTGTTGTTTGTCATCCATCACAAATAGAGCCTGCTTATTTAATCCACGAACCTTGAGCCTATCCTGAAGCTTTTCAGGGTTGTCGTTGTCACTTGTCAGTTCCGAGGAAGCCATTGTTGCCATTGCAAGATTGCCAATATAGTCCTCAAACAACTCGCTCCCGAAAAGAAGGGTGAAAACAACAGTTCCATCCAGTATATTATCCCTGATTTCGCAATAAACATCCAGTTTGATTTTCTTCCCCAGAATACACATCCATATTGGTGCACGCGTTATGCGAATATTTTTTTTTTAAGTTCTGCCGAGATAACAAAATACTAATCGTCTTCTCTAGTGGGTATCTACCTGGATATGCTATTTTTGCCGTAGCCGTCGTAGGCCTTCCTCTGCAGAGGGTCACTCAGCACCTGGTAGGCCTCTCCAAGAGCCTGGAAATCGAATCCACGGCAAGAAGCTCAGCTGGTCAGCACAGCACGCATCCAATCCACTCCGCAAAACCAAGTTCAGATTGATATTAGTAGCAGCACAGTACAAGTAAGAACTAAGAACCTGGAACTTCTGGGCCGCTTGGGGATCGTTTGGATTCTTGTCAGGATGCACCTGCCTCGCCTGAAGAACGAAATGGAATCCAAATGAGTTGGAAATGCGTTCCTAGTCTCGTGGAAACCAAGAAGAAGGTGCGCACTGAACAACATGAAAACAGCATGAAGGGCAGGGCGGAGCGTAACCTTGACGTAGTAGGCCTTGCGGATCTCGTCGTCGGAGGCGGCGGGGCTGACGCCGAGCGCGTCGTAGTACTCCATCTCCTTCGCCATCTCCGCGGCCACCGCCGACGCCTCTTCCTAGCCTACGCAACAACTACTACTCCACCTAGTCTGGAAGCAGAAGAAGCACAGGAGACCAGCGGCAGTCTGGCAGAGCATGGACGGAGGAGGCAGAAAGGAGCGAGCAGCGAGCTGAATGAAAGAAAAGGCGCATCATTCATTCATGGCGCCGGAAGGGGAGGGCGTCCCCACTGGCCCGTCTTTCCAGTGATGCGCACGCGGCCGCGGCGGCAGCGACAGAGGAGCGGAGCAGGGGCAGCGCGATGTGCGCGGGGCGTGGGCTGGCGGCCGCAGCGCAGAGCCCGATCGACTTAACAAATGCGCGCGATGCTCCGAGCGGCGCGAGCGCGAGTTGGTGGTGCGGCTGGGCGGTAGTGGATGGATCAAAGGATTCAAGATCGAATGATTATTGGCTCGAGTTGGTGGTGCGGCTGGGCTGTTTTAAAATATAATATTTTTCATTATAATTTATTTTATTGATATTTGAAGCACAACTAAAAATTTATACATTTTGAATATTTTTTAATAAAATGAATGATTAAAATAATGTTAAAAACCAACAATGTTAATATTTTAAAACAGAAAGGAGTATTATTGCTAGAAGGGTTTACCGTTCTATATTGAACGGACAACAAATTTAGACTGGAAGGAGTATACTCATCTTTGGTGAAAAAACATAGTAACTCAGTTTTCTCTTAGACACTTTCGATCACTTATTTTTGCTAGCGGACATTGCTCAAATTTGATTTTGCTAACAAACATTACTGACTTGTGGTAATTAAATGGACATCTAGATCACTAAAATATTGGTCTTTTTACATAGAAAAGATGGAGATAAAAAAATAGAAAAAGTTAGATATATATGCATTAAAATTGTGCAGTTTCAAAATATACCATTGTTGTATCAATAATAAAGTGCACATCTATTTCATTGAGGTAAGTACGAGTCAAAATGGTATACTTTAAATTTTACATACTTGTGACTGCATGTACCAAATTAATCTATAAAATATTAAATTTCGCTAAAGGTAATAAGAATCTTTCCTGTTATATGTCGATACAAAATGGGGAATCTGTCCATCGATCTGGGCACGGTGAACGAGACCTTGTTTTCAGATCCTTTAGGAGTAGTAGTATTTTTTCGTAACACCGATCATATTTTGTGAAATGGGAATCTTCCTTGATGGCAGTTAACAACTCGCGGCACTGTAGAGCATCCGTGGCCTCCAGGAAGTGTACTTGCATGGACCAGTCACGACTCACTGGAGCGGACGGCGCGAAGCCCCAACACGACGAGACATGGCAAAACGGTTGTGATTGTTATAGGCAGGGACCAGAAGATGTAGCACTAGTAGTACGTTGTAAAGTGCAGCATGCGCGATGCCTTTGGACTGGCGGCCGGCCAGGCGAGGCGACCACGGCTCATCATGCGTGTCTCCGTATCGGCCGCATGGTCGCATGGATTGCGTCACATGCGCAGGGATCCGAACTGATTCGGTGCGCTCCCTTTGCAGAATACCGTAGTAAGCACATCTCGGTCGCAAAACTCGTTAACCCATCACGATTGGTGCGAAAATCCGAAACCTAAGGGCATGCGGCACGCCGGCCGTTGGATCCATGATCCATCAACGGCGGCAAAAGCCACAACGACCCTGCTTTTTCAGCTCACGTCGCGCAGTCTGCATGTTCAGCACCTCTCAAACACTGTAATATTTTTTATATAAATTCGTTTTTAAGTGTAGACCGGATAGGAACGACATTATTTTGTGCCGCACTGCATCGTCCCGGCGCTGGCTTTTTCTTTCTTTTGTGACTGAACCACAGCACAGAAGGTTCACCGTGTCAAGCACAAGCACACAATTTTTTTTTGAAAGGAAAAGCACAAGCACACATGATCAGAAATTGGATGGGGATGGAGACACGTAAGGAGATTTACCTTGTATCGAGGCTGTGGCTAGGCTTGTGTTCTGACGGATGCGACCTGTGGTTGGCAGCGGATCGAATCAAACGATGCACTGCTCGGTTTTGCTATAGTATTTGATTTGATTTTTTTATTAAAAATTAAATTTATTATTAAATCAGATCTAATCAGTTCGGTCAAAAATTATGAAAATAGATCGGTTTTACTGGTTTCGTAAACTCTGGGATCGATGTCCAATGCGGCGCATCATCTTCAATGGAGAGTAAAAAAATTAGTGCGATTGGCTGCGAAACTGCTGGCGGGTTGAGGATTGGGAGGGCCAAAACCCGCTTTGTATTTGTTTGCCGATGGGGAGATTTTAGGGGAGGCCAAGACGTTGGGAGATATTTAGACAATTTGTCAGAGACAATTTTTTTATGAGTGAAATACATTCGAGTTTTTTTTTAACTATTTGTGTATGATTACTTAGGTTTTTTAACTTTCAAAGTGATCAAATGTATTTTTTAAATGATGCGTCTTCAGACTCAAACTGCGTCCTTAGCCGTATAAATGTGATGCGGTGCTGCCACCCACAGATGGTGACATACGTGGTGGTGCTGCTACCGTGGATGGAGGGATGAGAGTAAAATGCATAGGTCGTCTAAACTTTTGTCCTATTCTCATCTATGTTCTTAAACTGCAGTTTTGCATTTATAATTTTTTAAACTATTTTTTCTTCTCATAAGTGTTTCCTAAACATGTTGCATGGTACTTAGATATTCCCTCCGACGCTGGAATTAAAGAAGACGAAAAAGGTGGGATATGTCAAAAATGAGAAAAAGAAAAAATAACGATATAAATGTATTATGAATAGAAAAAAATTATTGAAAAGTGAGAATGATATGTAAATAGGAAAAATTTATGAAATGTAGAATAACAAGTAAAATGGGAGAAGTAACAAAATATTTTGTTTTATCAAAAAGTCCTTGCAGCTGAAGTTATGATTTTTGCGTAATGCTCCATGACAAAAAAAATTCATCCTAAACTTGCCATTTGTTCCATCTACACAAAACCAGTCATTCATCCCCATATGCACGTTTACTCTGGTTTCACGCGAGTAGGCGTGACCGCTGTCCAGTCACATCGTGTCCATTTTAAAACTTTGAAAAAAAAATTAAATTTTTAAAAAATATGGTCCGGTCAGTACCAAAGGAGCATGAATTGCGTCACATGCGCAGAGATTTGGACTGATTCGGAACGTGAGCCTAGAGGAGGAAGAGAAGAGATGGCGACGAGCCGGCGGCCGGCCGGCCCGGCTCCTTTTCGAGCCGTGCCGAGAGCCGTGTCCGAGCCGAGTCAAAATCAACGGGCCGTTTTCCGGCCCGAAAAGCCCGCCCGAACGCTCAGATCCCCGGTCACAAGTAACATCACGCCTGTTTTAGAATTTTGAAAAAAATTGTCAGGTCAGCGACTAAGATAAACCAGGCCGCTACTCCTACCAAGTGAGCATGAGAGTCAAAATCAAGCTAATTCGGTCAGGAGATGAGCGCCTCCTTTTATAATCTGGTCATTTTTTTTTCTTTTGAGAAGGTTTCTAATCTGATTTTGAGAAGGTTTACAATCTGGTCTTCGGAGCGTCGTGAGATTAATCCCTCAGCCGTAGTGTCAACGTGCCGAAGTGCCGAACACGAACAACGAATGGCCCGAATTCTCCTGATGGCCTTCAAGCTCAAATGTGTTTCCTTCTATGACATATGGGTAGGGGTGGCCGATCCTTTCACAAACTAATTGGATTTTAACAAATTTAAGTTCAAAAATAAATAAAAATTTAATCTGATTTTAATCGACCCGTTTTCACCCTTACATCGCTTACTTGTCAGTGCAGTTCAATACGTATGTTGTTTCGTAAGTTGCCTTTGTTATTTTGATTCACTTTTCGAATTTGACTACTGTATAAATTTTGAATATGATTTCCATATGTAATGATTCTTTTTCCTAAAATCTTTTAAAATAGGGAAATTTATTGTAGGACACCATCTATATATCATATTGTTCAGATATACTACCCAATTTGAATTTGTCCAGAGGACATTGAAACGGATTTTTTTTTTGTCAATAGCACACTGTGTTTCGATGCTTAAACTTTTTAGCAGTGGTATTGAGAGATATAAAAAAAATATGTGAATTCTCTTTAACCTAAGCACTTCACCTTTTTTCTAATCCGTTACTATATTCGTATCAATAAAAATCTTCATTATGGGCCTCCCCACCCGATCAATCGTGCATATCTAATAACATAACATAGAACAGGCACTAGATAATGAGAATTAAAATGGATCACACCAGATGATGCATGTCTCAAGTTAAAAGGCACTCACAACTTTTTCTTTTCTTTCTATTTCTTCTTGACTTCTAAAAAGGTTTAAATAATTAACACAATGTGATACAAATATAAAACATAATTTTACAGTGTCTTAAAGAACAAAATCAAGTCAGCAGTGTGACTTAGACAATACAACCTATAAACGGTGTCCTACAAACAAATTTCCCTTAAAAATAAGATAGAGTAAAATATACTAGCAGCACTCCAACTAGTTGACATGTGTCGTTTAGGTACATAAACTTTGATTTTGCATTTCTAGGACTCTAAATTATTGCTCTCGTCGTCTCATTTGGGTCCCTAAATTTTTATTTTTTTATTTCTACCTCTTAAATATATTTAAAGTCATTTTCCCATTCATCTTGTTTTAAAAATTAGTTTAAATTGTAAAATTATAAGTTATTTTTAAGTACCTTTAATTACAATAAAGTAAATTAAAACAAAATATATGATATTTATCATATTTTTGAAATAAGAAAAATAATCATAAAATTTTCGATTTCCCACACATTTATATGAGATCTAGCATGTACATTCATGGGCCGAGTTAGGGTCTAAGCAGGACTGCAGAAGACATTACATCTACATTGCACTCTCTAAATTTTTCTATTCGATTGATAAGATAAAGAGAATACGATTCCCCTGGTTAGATTCCGCTTCATTCCCTCGGTTCTATACAAATTAAATGAATATTTCTTTAGTCATTAAGTAAATATTTTCATCATAAAAAATTAAATAAATCTAATGAAAATGGTAATCCAGCAATAATAGTCGAAGAAAAAAAATCTCAAAACATACATCCTGGTTTGGCTCCATCTGGGCGCAAGGGTCGATGATCCCTAACTACTCCTTCGTCTTATTATAAATGTTTTTGACTTTTAAAAATTAATCTTCAACCATTTGTTTTACTCAAAAAATTTGTGAAAATATTATTTATTTTATTATGAAACAATTTATTATTAATAGTACTTTAAGCTTGATTTATTTATTTTTGTATTTTCATATTTTTTTTAATAAAACAGAATGGTTAAAAGTTGGTTTAAAAGTAAAAAATATCACTTATATAATAGGACAGAGGGAGTAATAAACTGTGCAGAAGAGTTGATTCCAACACAAAAAAAAAGGCCACAGCCTATAGAAAGATCTCTTTTAAACAAAAGAAGTTTTTTTTAATTTTTATATTTTTTCTGTAAAATTAAACTGATTTCTATAATTGTTTTGTGAAATTTCTGTAAAAATCTTATATTGCAAAAAAGGCCGAAATGTGAAAGAAATTCCTGTAAAAGGAGCGCATGCAGACCGGTGAAGCGCCCGCCGCGGGCGGTGGCCCATGCTGTCAGTTCAAAACGGGAGTTGTGATATGCGTCCTTGGTCCCACCTGTCAGCATCCATTGAAAAAATTTGGGCTTACCGTGCTGCAAAGTCAAGGGCCCAGGCACAGACGGACGGGTACAGAAAGTGTACGTTGACAGAAATCTCAAACCAATGGCGGAGTCTATAAGCTGGTGTTTATCCACAAAGCATTCTGATGTGGGACTAAACCAATACAGCGCGGCGCCGTCCCACAGCCGTGGCTAATAGTCCTAATTTTTCCCGTGGCCAACAATGCTAAGAGCCCGATAAATGATTCTTTATAATTCATTTTGTAAATATTTCGCATATACACTCCAAATGTGATTCTTCATTTTTTAATTTTTTCAAACCATATTTTTAGAAATTCGGAGTTTAATTTTGAGTAAACATCAAAGAAGCAATGAGCTTTTTTTTATAGAGTGGCATGCTACAAGCCTACTAGTCCGTTCCAGATAATAAGGGCACCTTTGGATGTTGTCTAACGATGCCAAAGTTGCCGATGCGGCTGCGTCGAAGGTTCGGTGATGAATTTGATCGCCACACTTTTGGTGAGTGGTGATGACCAAAATGAACTAGCGGAGCGTGGAGGCAAGTTCGGCACATCAAAGCTTCCCATACATTTTCTTTAAAATTTAAATTTCAGTTTTTAATTTGAATTCAAATTAAAATTCCAATGTCAAATTTCAGCAAAATTATTTTTAAGAGAAAATTTCAATTTGATTAATTGAGCTCAAATATGAATTTAGTTTAATTTCAATTTGTGATACAATAAAAAAAACTTAAAATACCCTTGATTTTTATTTTCAAAAACTAACTCGAAAAAAAAACTATCGAATCAGAATCAGAAACATATGAAGTATTGTCTATATATATCATCGTCGCCTCCTTTCCTTCCATTGTACTGCAAGCCTGGGTGCTCTTCATTTTTCTATAAATAAATATTAAAGTTCTTCATTTTTTGTTGTTTCAAATCTCTCCGTGATGTTGTATTAAATTTTAAAAGAATTTTCACACTGTTCGAACTATTTGTGTTAAATAATTGATTCATTATGTTACTCTGATTACACTATAGTTTATTTGTGTTAAATAAATGCCGAAAGTAAATTTAATGAAATGGAGGAAAATTGTAAAATATTTAAATATGTGGCTGGTAATACAACTAGATGTTTAATAATTAGTCATAGATCTAAATATATGCGGATTAATAATTAATCAGAGTCAAAACAGAGATTTTATTGAAGAATAAACTAATAATTAGTCATTCTTCTAAACAGGCAACGGACTAATAATTAGTCGACTAATTTTTAACTAATTATTAGTCGACTAATTTTTACTCGACTAATTATTAGTCTGAACTACCAATTAGTCGATCAGATCCAAACAGGCTGTAAAATAATCCGGCCAATGGTAACAAACTATAACTAAGAAATACCAACGGAAGTACGTTACGCGTGAAGAGGAGACCGCACGCATGCAGAATCAACAGATCCGCGGCCACCTTGAAATAATGTCGTGGGTTAGGTACTCCTGCGTAGTATACGTAAGCACGTGATCAAGCACCATGCACATGATCAAGCACCATGCACACGTACTACATGGACCGCATGCAAGATTAAAACAAGCAGCCCGTAACTAACAAACGAAAAGACGATAGACTTGGGGCGCGTCAACAGAAGCCGCAGGAAGATCGCAACGAAGTTGACGTTCTGATCATGCTCCCTCCTCTTTTAAAACCATAGATTCTAACATGACCATTCATCTTATTTCAAAAAAAATTTTAAATATGAAAATTTTGCTATTATTTAATTTATCATTAATAAAATTTAAATCACAACTAATAATCTTACACATTAAAATAAATTTTTTAAATAAAACGAATGGTCAAAGTTGATACTTTAGTCAACGTGTCAATAATTTAAAACCGGAAGGAGTAATTAACACACTTGCAGGCCAGGGTTTTAGGTTTTCGGCCAAACCGGTCTCATCCGATGTAGGATTGGGTCCGAACCTGATACCGTAGCAACTCTGGTTAACCAGCTGGTTTTTTGCTAAACCGTAAACCGGATCGAAGCCGGTTTCTAAAACCCTGTTGCAAGCCTCCTGCCTATTTTCTTGTTCCTAAATTGATACTCCCTCTATCCCGATTTATACGTTGTTTTGGAGCTGGGCATGATAATTAAGAAAAGTAAAAAAAGTTAGAATACGCTAAAAACGAGAAGGAAAGATAGAGATAGAGAAGTATTAGAAAAAGAAAAAGTGTACTGAGAAGTGATAGTGACTTATAATTTAAAAAAAATTGTTGAGTCTAAAATCACTTATAATTTGAGACGGAGGAGTATTACCATTGAATACTAATATCAAATTTAACTATTTATTTTTTAAAAGTTTGATAAATACTAATATCAAATTGAATGACGACATGAGAAAGGGAGGAGTCGTCATGGGAAAAAGGAGGAGACAGAGAGGTATACGCGGAAGCGCTGCCGGCACACGTACTCCATGCACACGTCGCCGGATCAACGCCCTGCCTTCCCCGTATACACTTACATCGCTGGAACGCCGGAGGCCCGGAGCCATTACGACAACGAGTTCGTTCAAGTCTGGCGTCGTCCTCCCTGTCACCATATTGCAAGGTGAACCAATTGTTTTGGCGTGCATAAATCAAATTCAAGGCATGGCAGATGCGTTACCAAAAGAGATGCCGCGCTAGAAAAACACCGTAATTCGGCACCGCACAGGATGCATCCAGGCTCAATTAGCCGGAGCACATGCTGTCACGACATCAACGCCGTATTTATCATTTTAAAATTCAAAAAATAAATCAAAATTTTGAATATTTTTGGAATTTCAAAAATTGAGAAAAACGCTCGATAATTCGGGAAAACCAATGGGTTTCAAAAACCTGAAAAACGAAGAAACCGATAGACAAAGACAAAAAAACCGACTGGTTTACTCTAACATTTGGGCCAAATTTTACTCAAATTTTGATTTTTTAATGGAACTCTGCTCACGAGGCCACAGGGGACGCGCAGTCTTGCAGAGGAACAGCAACGGGTAGACACTCAGGTCAGAACGGCCATTGCAATGGCAAGCTAGCCGGATTAGCAGGAACGGGCGCGGACAAGAGCTATGTTGTAGTACACATTATGAGGAATTGTTTCATATACATTTTCTTTAAAAATTTAAATTTAAATTTTTAATTTGAATTCAAATTAAAAATTCAAATGTCAAATTTCAGAAAATTTATTTTTAAGATAAAATTTCAAATTGATTAATTGATCTCAAATATAAATTTACTTTAATTTCAGCAGAAAACAATTTATCCTAGAATCTAAAATTAAATTTGAATTCCATGACCTAAGTTTGTTAGAGCTTAAAATAGGTGAAAGGTGTCTTTCTGAACAATAATCTCTTTTCTTCTCACTGGTAAGCAGCAAAGGCCACCAGCTATGTTGGCGCGAGGTCGAACCTCACAGCCTCTTCAAAAAATTTTTTTTTTGGGCGTGTTCCTTTTTTTTTTTTCCAAACTAGCAACGCGCTGCTCTGTTTATTGCCAAGCTGCTTTGTTTATTGCAAGAATGGGCTCTCGATCGTCAGCATGGTCTCCAATGTGACGTGTCGGCAAAGCACCACCGATTCCCGAGGTGCACGCGTACGTACTCTGGGACTGGTTCATCGTGCGAGGTACGTTGCTGCTGTTCTTGCGTCGGTGATGGGGGAACGGACGCACACGGCGCGACCCAGCCGCGCGGCCAGCGACAGCGCTGTTCGTTTTTTAGATGCAACGATGAACAATGGAACATGTCCTGACACAATTATGTTTCTTGCATTTCA
>BCLG01001283.1:61269-79458 GCA_001602295.1 Zoysia matrella
CCACGGTTTGGAGAAGAGAAGAGGCATTATATGAAGAAGATTGTGTGCTCTTTACGAGTATTCCAGAGGCGTTACGTGAAGAAGATGTTGTCGTTTTTCTTTTGATTCCAAAGACATCATAATCACTTGTGTATTCTTTTGATTTTCTAGTTTTTTCTTTTTTCAGCAATGAATTTTACCAATAATTTTCTCTTTCTTTTGATTTTTTTTTTCGCATTATGTTTAGAGAGGATGACTATCTGGTGAATATGTAGCATACAGTTATACCTTCCTGGTATCAATGTGAAGGATAGTACCATTTTCCTTGTTACTGTCCCAGAGAAACTGCAGAACACACCAACACCGAAGACTGATAGAGATACTAGTACTTATCATTTGGAAAACAGAGGAACAATCAAAGGACGCAGTTTTCATGCTGCAGCAGCTTGCGCAGCTCCGTCTTCCGCAGCAATCACTGCCGTGGCACATGTGATGTAGTGTCCTGATGTCGTTGTTTGGCAGGTTGGTGATGGCACGGATTGCAGCTATCGCCATCTTTGGAAGCGGCTGTTTATACATGGAAGTGTGCTGCTGCGTACTTCATCCCCAATCGGTTCTTCAAGTCCTGCCAGGTCGAGTTCGAGCTGCCAGGTTGGTGATGACGATCTTCAGCTGGGACTGCTGCAGACTGCGGCGGGACGGCACTGAGACAGCGCGCGCGAACTGGGCGCGTTGGCGGCTGCAGGACGGCTGGGGGAGGTGCTTCGAAAATTTGAGACAAGAAAAATTATCCTGCCTCCGCATCCGGCCCAGGAGCAGCGGAGCTGAAAACATCGTGGGTAGAGGAGGCCGCTTCTTGGGCCAAGCCAGCTTCACCTGGGCCCATCTGAAGGGCGTTGCCCGCTCCCAAGCCGTGGAGGCCCATGTCTTCAAAAACTGGATGCTGCTTCCCGCTGCGGGGTGCCGTGCCATCGGCTGACATAGCGGGCGCCCCCGTTACTGTCGACCGGAGCGTCGCTCGGGGGCCGAGGCGGTCTGCAGGACAGAGCACGCTCGCGACAGGCTGCTCGCTGAGAGGGGACTGCTCGCCGGCCGCCGCTGCTGACACAGGCCTGCAATGAAATCCATGAGAGGATCAGGGTGATGCGGCGGGGGAGGAGGAGCCCCGTGAGCTACTCCAGCTCGAGATCGTGGAGTTCGAAGACCGAGGGCGCGTGCGGACCCACGCGGTCAGCCTCGGGCCCTGCGCCAGGAGCTGGCTCTGCCGGGTGTACTCCAGTTGAAGGTTGCGGCGCGGCACGGCGGGGAGCGAGAACGGCGGCTTTCCCCGCCGTCGTCGTCACGGCGCTGCGGTTCACGCGCCCGCCTACGTTCCGGCGAACGTGCGCTCCTCCGTCCGCGCTCAACTTGGCTGCCATCTTGACCGCGGTGCCGCTGCCGGACGCCTTGAAGAATAGGGACGCGAGGACGGTCGTCTGCCGGCCTGCCCCTGGCGTGGATGTTGAGGCGCCAGTCCCCCCGCGGAAACGGTTGTCATCAGGACGGTCTCTTTCGTCGTCATGGTGGTCACCACGGCTATCGCCCATCGGAGGTTGGCGACAGGTGGAATGCGGTGGGGGGCAAGGACCGGTTGTCGGGAACACCAGGAGTCCAATCAAATTTGTGATAGGTTGTAATCTTCGTTTTAGACAATGACACGGTTTCTAAATAAGTATAATTTTGATTTTGATTTTTTTAAAAAATATTTATCAAAAAAGGACATATATATATTTTTAAAAGTATTTTTTAAGATAAATCTATTCATATAAGTTTTATATTTCTAAACTTAATAATTTAAAAATTATTTGTAATTTATATTTATAATGTTTGATTAAAACAAAATCCAAAACGATATGAATTATAAGGACGGAGGGACTAGGAAAGCTGGCCATCCCACTCGAGTCCGAGGAGGTGGAGCAAGGAAGAGTGCGACCTGTGACTGGGAGTCATAGTATTGGAAAATTTTCTTACTTAGGCACTCAAAAAAGCTGCAGACTAAGCTTATTATGAACCACAAGGGCCTTATGGACACCAAGCTCCTTGCCATAAGATAGCCTAACACGATGAGGTAGACGACGAAGTGCAGGAGCAATTCTGTTCCGTTTCACCTTTCGGAAGTAGTCTATGGCTTTCGCCCTGTGCTTCGCCTCTGCGGTTTCCCAGTAGAAATCCGCTAGCCTTTGCCTCAAGAAGGTGAGCCTTTCGTCATTCACGCCGAGTCGGCGCAGCAAGACGTGCCCTTTCTCGAATTTGACGATCTCATCCTTGAGCTCGTGGAATCTCAAAAGCCTCGTCTTCTTGACGTGCCGGCATCGGACAGCGGACCAGACCTCAAAACGGTTGCTTATGAGTAGGCTCGTGCTGCCGTAGTTGCGGAACTTTCTGATCTGAAACGCGAGGCGCTTCGGGCCGCCGGAATACGGGATCTTCATAATTACCTTTAATCCTCGGAACACAATAATCATCAAATCAGTAACCGGAGAGCTAGAGTTGCAATGGTTTTGAGATAATTTGCCCCATAAATTTAAGTCTCACCTGGCCTCAGAAGGTTTCTTTGAAAATTATCTGCCGCTTGTCGATCGATCGTCGATGCAGAGACATGCAGGCACCTGTTGCGTGCCAGCGCGTGCCTCGAATCGTGTATGCGGACGGCGTCCTTGAGTCGCGAGGATGTCTATATATATTCTATTCTGCTGGGACCCAAGTCCTACTTGGATTAGGATGTAATGGCTTGCCGTCGCGGGTTATTAGGGATGTGGTTGTTGCGGATGGCAGAGGCCATGGGATGCGGCTTCGGTGCTCCCAATTCTGTGCTCCCATGCTTACTCCCGCCACATGGCAGCGTCTCATTAGCCAGCTAATTTTTTTTCCTAACAAGCTATACCTTCATCAATGTAACTTTCCATTCAAAAGTGACGCCGGTGGTTTTTTTTAATAACTATGGAAATAAACTAATGTAATATCACGCGATTATATCTTTCCAAAACAGATAAATATGCTATTTTTGTTCTATCATTTAGTCAAATGATTTCTTCATACGATCGATTTTGTTTTAAAAATTTTAGAAAAAAATTGAAAATTCGAAAACTAAGTCAAATCAAGAAAAAAATAGAAATCCACTGGAAAACCACCAGTTTAGTTTCAATATTAAAATAAATCAAAATCGGAAAAGGCAGGCGGTAAACCAGAAAAATTAAACGTTTTTTACTCCAATATTTGATATTTTTTTCATTTGTTGTGGTTTTGACAGTTTCTTTTAGTGATTTTTTCTAGTTTCGGTCAAACGGGAGAAGCCGTCCGGCTTCTGCGGCTCAAACATTTACTGGAACCTTAGCAGGGCCCGCAGCTCACCTTCAAGGAACCAACTCGGCGACATGACGACATTGAGCAAATCCGCAAGAAAATCATATCTAAGACCACTTAGATCAAAGTACTAGCGACGAAGAATGGAGAGAAAATGTGAGAAAGGGATAGAGAACTGACTGTGCGAGGGAATGGGAGAGCTAAGGCTAATGGATCGGCGGAGATTTAGGCTTAAAAAAATGGAAAGTGGCCGGCCAATGGAACGTTGCCACGTGTAGGGAGTAGGCATGGGAGCACACCAACGGGAGCACGGAAGCCTCATCCGAAGCCATGAACGCGGCCATGAAATCTTTACGCGTTAATAGGAGATTGCATGCATGCAGAACAACCAGATCCGGCCACCTTGAAAGAATATCGTGGGAAAATGAGTACACGTGTATGTAAATATAGGGTACTCCTGCATAGTATACGTAAGCACTAATGCACATGATCAAGCACCATGCGCACGTGCTACTTGAACCGCATGCAAGATTAAAACAAGCAGCCCGTAACTAACAAACGAAAAGACGATAGACTCGGGGCGCCTCGACGAAGCCGCAGGAAGATCGCAACGAAGTTGACGTTCTGTTCATAACTAACACCTCTGCACACTTTCTGCCTACTCTCTGCGTTACTAAATTGATATGGTCATTGACTTCTAACATCAAATTTAATTATTTATTTTATTTAAAAAAGTTTAATAAATATCATATATTTTATTATAGTTTATTTTAACACTAAAATTATTTAAATCACAACTTAATTTTTTTTAATTTAAATTAATTTTTTAAATAAGATAAATGATCAAAGTTAATAATAGAAAATAACAACGAAAACAATTTGAAAACGGGAGCAGTCAATAGGGAAAAAGGTGGAGACAGAGAGGTATACGCGGAAGCGCTGCTGGCAGACGTACTCCATGCACAGGTCGCCGGATCAACGCCGCCCTGCCTTCGTGCCTGCCCCGTATACACGCACATCGCTGGAATGCCGGAGCCATTCAACGACAACGAGTTGGTGCAAGTCTGGCGTCGTTCTCCCTGTCACCATATTGCAAAGTGAACCAATTGTTTCGGCATAAATCAGATTCAAGGCACGGCAGATGCGTTACCAAAAGAGATGCTATCATCAGGATCCGGCTCGGCTAGGCTGGCAGAACGACAGTCGAGTCAGAGTGAGAAAAGTGAGACTGTTTGTTGGATGGTTTCATGGTGATCGATTCAACGGGGGTCATCTGATTATTATTCTCTTCGGGATGAACTCGTGGAGCTGTTCGTGTATCCAAAGGATTACTACTCGTCTTGGTGGTGGGTCTGATGGAGAGCTGGAGATGCAGTTGCCTGCCCACCGGCTGACATGCGCAATATTCCAGAATTCCTTTTTCAGTCTGACTCATGTTCATCAGGTCACACCTTTTATTGGGATGAGATATAAGGTTGTTTATTGAGAATAAATTATTATTATTATTATTATTATTATTATTATTATTATTATTATTATTATTATTATTAGTAAAAGAAAAAAAGGTAATTGTTACAACGAACTGGTAACAAGCAAAGCAGCACCCTCGTGTCTTCAATTGGTACAAGTAGATCGACAACAGCAGCAAGACTTTTGTACCCAAAATTATAAGCAGATAAATTATCGAGTACGTGAAAAAAAAATGAAGGGTTTTGATAACTGAAGTCATGGGTCTGACTAGAGCCAACCACTTTCTTTCCCGGAAGCAAAAAACCAGCCCCAAAAAAGAAGGATGAGGAGAACCGTCTCTGGAGCCAAAGTACTTTACAACATTGTTTGTCCGAAGCAACGGCAAGTTGGAGATCTTCATGCCGACTGTTGGGATTTGGGGCGATCGCCATCCGGCCACCGGATTTCTTTATTCTGTTGACGATACACGAGGATCTCCCAAACAAAAAAGAAATGTTTCGAGATATGGAGATACAACGCGCCCATCCATGTACTCCAATAATAAAAAAAACGATAAGATACTGATGAACGCAACATGAATGGAGAAATACTAGAGATAACTTATAAAATTTGAACAAACAAAATAATGAAAGCGAGTAGGGTCTGCACCATATGCTTTCAGGAGGATATACTTTTTTTGTTGTTGTTGTTCACCATAAACATTTTGCAGTGGTGCCTAATCTTGGGAGCCAGTAACATTCAGATGCACGGAGCAATTTTCATGCAGGCGACATGAGGCAGCAGATGTCACGCTCCATTCCCGTTTGCTGCGGGAGACGGCTTCGCTCGACTGCTCGTGCACTCGCGGAATGAAGTTCGACAAATTTTCCGAGGTTTAACTCATTGGAATTGAATCATACGGAAACATGGAGGGCATCGGCAAAGTCTTTTTTTTTTTCTCGCTTGTGAGCTAGGCTGAGAATGGAACATGTTTTCACCTTACATTTACTAAGACGGAAAAATACTTAATTTCATCCATGAACTATACATAGGCCATGTTTCGTTCAGCTTATAATCGGCTTATCGGTGAAAATAAGCAATAATCTTGTCAAACGTCCCACTTATTTTTGCTTTTTTTAACGCCGCTTTATATATTTGAACTAGAAAAAATCTTCGCTTAGCATATGATTAAGATAGTTCGAGAAAATCATACCCAAACAGAATCATAAAAGCTCAATTTCATCCTTCAACTTAAAAAGCTCTAAATTTTAGATTTGGAATGTTGTGTCAGTTATA
Source organism: Zoysia matrella (assembly GCA_001602295.1). Taxonomy (NCBI): domain Eukaryota; kingdom Viridiplantae; phylum Streptophyta; class Magnoliopsida; order Poales; family Poaceae; genus Zoysia; species Zoysia matrella. The sequence goes on from BCLG01001283.1 coordinate 67,336, forward strand.
CACCAGGTCCACACGTGGAATGCTCAGCTTCAATTTTAGGCCTTCTTTTTTTTAAAATAATTTTAGGCCTTCATCGGAACGGAGGAATTTCACAGGAATCACATAAGAATTAATTCAATTTCATAGAAAAAATACAGAAAATAGAAAAAAAATTCGCGTTCCAAAAGAGTCCTTAGATTGTGAATTTCAAATTGATGTTTCTCACAAACCGCAATTTTATTTTTAAATCCATTTGAACATTAACTCGCTTGTGAGACGAGAGATGAAGTTGAGCCACTAACCATAGTTCAATGATGAAGTTGAGTATTTTGCATATTAAAAACTAAGGCTCCTATTGACGGGAATCTAGCTCATCAAGAAGGAAGAATACAGTGAACTATATTATCGTTATTTTCAAAATATGTAGTACATATGAGAATTATTGCATTCGATGAGCACTAGATTTCTTGAATTCCATTAAAATTTACCTCTTTCATTCCTAATTGTTGCCACCGTTAAATTTTAATATCACCTTTGATTATTTATTTAATTAAAAAAGTCAAATGTGTAAAATTATAAGCCACCTTTGAAATAATTTTAATGATAAAGTAAATTATAAAAAATAATATATATTTAATATTTATCACACTTTTTAAAATAATATAAACAATCAAAGATGATGTTAGAAGTAAATAATGATAACAATTTAAGAACAAAAAAGTATAAAAAAGAAACTAAGGTCTATGATTCCATAAGAATCTTAAATCTGGCTGTGGCAGCGTTGTTGAGTATAGTTTACAATTTTCAAGAAATATCGATTATGTACACTCATATAAAAATCCTAAAATTAGTACTACCACTGAGAAAAAAACACAACCGTTAATTCAAGAGCACAATGCGAATTTGATTTTGGGCGCACAGGAAAAGAAAGAGAGAGAAGAAAGCGAGGGAGAGAGAGAGAGAGAGGGTGGAGCGAGATTCCCACCCGACAAGCAAATCCGCAGGAAAGCATTTCCACGGGCCCACCACCTCTCACCCCGGAAACCGGTCCCACCGCACGCGCGCGGGCCCCCCTTTCCTCCCTCTCTCCGCTTTGCTGACTCCTCTTCTTTCCCTCCGCTTGCGCTTCCGCTTCAGAAAGACCTCGGCGCCCCCCCCCCCCCCCCCCCCCCTCCTCTGCCTGTGACTCGACTGAGACCCCGATTGCGAGGCGATCCTTCTCTCTCACCGCCGTCGTTCTTCATATTTACCGGTTCACATCAAGGCTCCTGGTTCTCTCCCGGCCCGGACCGCCGTCTTTGGTTCTCGCCTCACCGCAAGAAGAAGGGGGAGAGAAGCGGGTCATTACGTGCACTCTCGGGGAGTGGGAAGGATGGGAGGAGATAAATCGGCTGCGGTGAGGGTGCTGGTGGTGGATGACTCTCCCGTCGACAGGAAGGTCGTCGAGCTGCTGCTCCGGAACCACAAGGGCGGCGCCGCGCCATTCCACGGTGAGCTCCTGCACCCGCCAGCGCCGTGCTTCCTGTCTAGTTCTTCCTCGCGCGTCCATCACATCTATCGATCGCTTCCTCCCTGTTCTCGAATCTTCCTGTTGTGCAGTGCTTTTGTTCCTGTTCGCTGCACCGATCGCGAGTTGATTGATCCTGCCGACATCCTGGCGCCCGTACGTGCGATTGTCATATACCTTGCCGCTTTCGTCAAAGCTTGTTGCTTCGATCGTGTTACTTCTTCATAGCACATGGTTGACAGTTAAAACTATTCGATAATATCGGAACAGCCACCCTGTCATCCGAACCATACCAGCCAGGCTACCTTTGACCGTGTTTTTACTGCCATGTTTTGATCGTAGTCGTCTCATGTTTCATCCACTATCTCGGTTAAATTAATTTTTACTGTCCATCTGTCTGTTACTACCTGACAAGCCCATCCCATAGCCAACATTGCACTTGGATCTGTTACCGATATAAGTATACAACTGTTCTTCAAATTGTTTGATTCGTTCCTGCAAGTTGCAGGCTAACTGAAGGGCTCTATTTCACGTTCCTTCAGTTACCGCGGTTGACAGCGGCAAGAAGGCGATGGAGCTCTTGGGGCTGAAGGGGCAAGGGAAGCTGGACTCGGCTGCTGCTGACGCTTCTGATGTTAATGTGAGTACTACTGAAACGGTCGACCTCGTGTACGCAGTTCGTGTATCAACCAACCAGCTACAGAAATTAATTGTTCACTCGGACTAGTGAAAAAGATTTTTATCTGATTGGCTCGCTCGACACATATCCTTGCTTGGACGATGAGCATTCCGCTAGCTCTTGTGTTCAAAGAAAAATCCTTTCATTTATTTGTGTGATTATTTGTGAGGGAGGAGAAAGAAAGTTATTTGTAAAATGACCGCGCTGACTGAAGGACCTTACAGAATCTGATAAAGTGATAAATAGGAGTATGGTACTACTCGTATATTTGTGAAAGCTTGACTTGGCTTCAACCACAAAGATGAAGAAACTCTGAAATTGGAACCTTTTTGAATTATTTTGCAGGAAGTAAGCGTTGACGTCGTGCTCACTGACTACTGCATGCCGGAGATGACTGGCTACGACCTTCTCAAGGCCATCAAGGTAACCCCACCTTCTTGCAACCTAGAGTTGACTTCAATTCTAACACCTTCTTTTTTCTTTGAGCTGAACTGTACTCCCATAGTATTAAACTTCCGAAATTTCAGGCGTTGAGCTCCTCCAACCCGATCCCAGTCGTCGTGATGTCGTCGGAGAACGAGCCCCAGCGGATCACCAGGTGAAAGAAACTCTCCCCACCTTTCCCCACCCCATTATTTCTGCACAATTGCAAAGCAGATGCCGTTATACACGCGAACGAAAGCCGCTTTTGGTCTCCGACTACGTATGCTCTGTGCATGGGTCGAGCTCCTCCCCGAAAGCTAGATTTGCGCGGCTTTTCAGAAGGGAAAAGGCTAGATTTGCATTGCACATCATCAGCACTGACAGGCCCGCCGCCTCTTATCTTTGAATAAAGCAGATGCTTAACAGCCGGTGCGGAAGATTTCATCCTGAAGCCGCTCAGGGCCAAGGACGTGCAGCGCCTGCGCGACTGCTCCAACGCTAGATCACCCAAGGATGCCTCCGAGGCTCAGCGCGAGGGATTGAGAAAGCCGCTCGTTGCGAAGAAGGCCACGTCGGAGCAGAGGTCGCATTTGGCAGGGTTTGCCATGGTACGGCCACTCCTCTTTCCCACCGTGAACACCCTCCATTTTAAAATTGCTGTCGCTGGTTAGTTCCGGCGATAAGGGAGTACGATGATCCTCACCCTATTTTCTTTTGCTGATCTTGTTACTGCCAGGCGCTGAACGCCTCCAGCGTCTTCAAATTCATCCTGCTCGCGTACGCGGCGCTCTGCCTGAGGCAGCTCCTGCACAGATGGTCCAACGGCTCCGTCCTCTCCCTGTGGTGCGCATGAGATCAACCAACCATCCAACATGAGCGCAACGAAAAGGACCCAGCTACTCTGGCATGCATGACCCAGGAGTAGCTCGCTCTCGCTCCCTATATTTCCAGCAGCTCTTTGACCTTACGCAGATTATTATTAATTTGTTGCGCACTTTGGGAGATCCTAATTAACCGGGTTCAGGTGAATTGTCAATTTGTTGGTGGTAAGAAAAGGACAGAACCGTGATAATATGGATTATATATATCCCGGTCATTGTATAAATGCGTGATTTGGGACTGTATCTGCTGTCGTTTTTAACCGAGATCTCGATCCGATGTGGCGACGCAGCTGTTTGTGTTTTGTCGTGTCTCTGCGCCTCACACTTTGGTGGGGACTTGTGAGTAAACAACGGCAGTTGAGTTGACCCACGACGTAACAGCACGATCATCCTTGGGAAAGCTGAATATTATACTAGTACGCCGTACCCGTCACGTCAGTCCTATTTGTCGGCGTAAACACGCTGATTGTGAACATCACTCGCCGGCAGCGTCTTCACAATCTTGTCCCTTAAGAGGAGAAATCAAAATTTGCTGGGAACAGCCGGTAACTCTCTCACATTTTTTTTTCTTAAAAAGAACACATTTTCAAAATATAGCTGTTAATTTATCCCAAGTTGGTAAAATCAAGATTGGGGCCGGAAAATTTTGTGTTTTCTACTAGTGCGAATATGTTTTTTTACTGTGAATGTGAATGGATTACCGCTACTGCGAATATGTTTTTTACTGTGAATGGATTACCGCCGAGAAAAACAGGAAGCAGATTCCTTTTCTCGATAGCTAGCGCACGGGCGAAGGTCAGGTTTTAGAAGTCGATCAGTTTTTATGATTTTCGATTAAATCAGTTAAATCTAATTTAGATAAATAATCAATTTTTTCGAAAATCGATCACGTTGTAACAAAATTGCTAGCGATTTTTTAACTGTCCCCGAAAACCGGTCTGACACCGGTTCCTAAATCCTGCAAGAGACGGGGAGAAGCGGAGCAAGGCCATTGGCCGGGGAATTACGCAGCTCCTCTGCCCATGCATCTGATGCTACGCTGCGCACCGTACTGCGTGGTACTAGTACAGTACTGGAGTACTCCTACAAGGGCTTCATTCATGGGCGCATGTGCATGTACCCCGGCAACAGCGCTGCAGAAAGGGAATCAGGCATCCTGTGTCTCTGTACAGTGCGAATCCCATTGATTAACGGGACACGAAGATCCAGCGGCCGCATAACAGCAGCTGCCCTTGGAGCGAACTGTATGCATGACAAAACTGTACGCCGCCACGATTGCTGTAGTACTAGCAGTCTGCAACATTGAAGATCACGTGCAGTTATTACGAATGACGTAACAAATTCAAACAAGGAAGAAATGCATCGCTGCATGAGGAAAAAGGCAAGGAAATGCTTGTACGAGTAGTACTAAAGAGCAAGAAAAAGTCCCGAAATCGCGCATGGGATCGCGTCTGTAATTCATTCATTGAGTCACTGGCGGATCGTGTCGGTCGAGACATGCGTACGAAGATGCGAACCTATTCATTCATTGACCGGCTGGCTGCGTCGGTGTTCATTCATTGACGGCACTTGCCCTGCATGACCACCATTTTCCTTGGGAGGCCGCTTATTTAATCACTGAAATTTCATTTTGGAACAAAGTATATAATTCTTTTCGTTTCCTGATTCCTAGTACTCAATACGTAAGTGCCATTCAAGAAATTTCCATGCATCCATTAAGCCATGTACTAGGCGTGCCAGGTTAAAGGATCTCTCCTCGCATAGCGCATAGGCAACACTGGAGTCTGGGCAATGGCCAATACAATGTACAAAGCTAGTAGTAGTAACATTCAGACAGCCTTCAGGGGGCAGAAAAAAGAACATCACTTTCTATTTTTTTTTTTATCACCATAGTGTTGCAAAATCTACAAGTCAGCTAAATAAGAATCCAATTGCAATTAGTACAGTAAATATTTGTTACAGCATCATACAGTTAATGAGGCACCGCTGTCATCTAATGATAGGGTCAAGATCATCGTAGCGGCCTTGGGTGCCCTGGAAAGAAACACAAATCCACTGGTTAATTGGACGTGCACAAACTGGAATGAAAAACAGCCATTCACAACAAAATGTTAACAAAGTATAACATTTCCCAATATTACACCTGAATAACTTAAAGCTTGCACGTAGCACAAAAAAAATACAGCTCCACAAGTCACAACAGCAAGGCATTATAGTTCGCAATGCATGACAACTTTTTTCCCCGCAAAACAGCATGCCAACTTAATCACTCAACAAAACTAAATAATGCTCGACTCGATACAATTGTGAATACAATATTCGCCAAGTTATGACACTGAAATTGCATTTAACGAAAAGGACAAAGCTATAATCCTGCAAATATTATGTGGCTACCAACATTCGAGCTTCCATGTCACTTTAAGTCCTCATGGAGTAGCATCAAGTTACAGATAGAATACGGGTGAGCCCAGCTATCCCATCAAAGCTTGTAAAAATAATCATTTTTAGAGGGCATGTTTTGAAGAGAGAAATAGATGCATCTTTGATATGGCACATTTTAGCAATAATGATAAACGCAAGCTGGAAAGGAATATGTACTTTTGTCATCGGCTGGAAGAACCTTGGTAGGTTAATCCAGTAAAATGTTTTATACAGTAATATACCATTTTCTAAGTGCATCCAGTTTGTAAATGTCTCCTGCGTCTACAGCTTGAACTACCAAGCAACCATCTCCCACGTAAAATAGGATTATAGTCAACATATCCTCCCTCTCTCCTAAGGTAATGAACAGTGAATGGAAGCTCTCCCACACTATAAATAAAGATAAGAAACAGGTTTACCAGTTATCAGTTGTTTGGTATAACGCAGCTGAGGTCCCAAAGCATGAATGAAGCATGTCAGTATTCACAACACCAGGACTAAGAGCAATGGTTGCCAATCCAGGAGGCAGCTCCTTAGCTAAGGAGCGTGTCAAGCCCTCAATTGCCCACTTCGAAGCACAATATGGAGCAACCTGAAACAGAAATATGCAACTTAGTATGCATTGAAGATTTCGTATGAACAGAAAAAAAAACTACTACTAACTATTAAGCAGCCAAAGGCTCTCCTACCTCTGCGGCAGCAGACCTTCCCCAACCAGAGGACAAATTGAGTATAATCCCATGTTTCTTCTCTATCATAAGTGGTACAAAATGGCGAAGCACATTGGCTGTTCCCTTAATATTTGTATCAACAACCATATCAAATTCTTCTGCTGGAAAATTCCACGTCTTGTTATTCTTGTTTATCGTACCAGCATTGTTTACTGCCACAAAGAGTCAACAATGAGACTACAGGAAACATACTTGGAGCCAATAAAATATGGATGTTGCGATACTTATAGATAAATTAAAGTGGACGTTTGCATTTGACAAGACAGTATAACAAACCTATAATATCTGGAACTTGATTCTTTTCCACGACAGCCTTTGCCAACTCAGACATATTGCTGTCAGACCTCTACAGGACAAGCACAAACCCTTTGTGAATAAAAACTGTACAATTGTTGTAAGGAAGTAAAAATATGTGTATTTATTTCTTTGCAACGTGAAGCGTGAAATGTTTCATTTATAAAATATAGTCTACTGAATCACAATCCATGCTATGATGTACTTGCAATGTACACTGATATTCCAAAATCACAATTCCTTTCCCACCCCAGAAAAGAAAGAATCCAACTGAGCTTAGGTATAAAATATCAAAAGAAGAAAGCAAAATCTCCTAGAAGACAGCAACTCAATATGTACTGACTCCATAAAAACTAGAAATCCTGACAACATTAGCATGTTTTGTCAATTCGTGAACTCAATCACGCATTCAGAACCCTCCCAAGCACCTTCCTCAGCTCAATACAACTATCAAGTGAGTCAACTCATATCTAAACAAAGTAGCCTAATTTGCTAGCATGTTGAATAATGCCATCAATTTATCGCTCAAAACCTGAGGCACAAATCACATTCATACTGCAATAAGATTATCTTAAAGGACATCTAAAGCATAAAGTATGCGAACATGGCCTAGCCGTCCAGTAAGTAGGCATACAGCAGCATGGTTCAAAGCTTGTCAAAAGCCCCTCAACATGTTTACAGTCACCCTAATGGTTGGCTCAAGTTCGTTAGCTGAAAATTAGGAACGAAAAGCGGCAGCTAAACCCCAACCAAAATTTAGCACAAGGTCTGCACCTCAAGCCCTTGAACTAGAAACTTACCACGTCGGCGACGGTGAGGAAGTGGCGCGACGGCGACGTAATCTCGGCCTCGAGGGAGCGGACGTGTTCGGCGGAGCGGCCGCAGCCGACGACGGAGTGGCCGCGGCGCGCGAGCTCCAGCGCCAGGGCGCGGCCCAGCCCCCTGTTGACCCCCGTGATGAGCACCGTCCTCGGCCCCGCCGCCGCCGGCGCCGCAGGCCCCCGCGCTCCCAGTGCCCTTGGGCGCCGTCATCTCCTTCCCTCCACCTCCTCGGGTCCGGCAGCTCGCTAGCGCAGCCGTACGATGCGTACTGTACAGCGTTGGCGCCAAGGGCAAGTCGTTGATTCCATCTGAGCAGCCCATGGTCAGATTATTGCTTTACATGGGCCTGGGCTCCCGAGGGTTTGCGTCCATGGGCCTACTCGAGGGTGGCCCGCTCGCGGCGCCGTTTCTGCGCACGGCTGCGGGCTGTGGCTGGCTAATCTTTCCGCAACGCCGCGCCACCTGCACACTGGCACGGCACCATCTTAACTCCTCTGTTTTGGATATTACCCTCTGTCTTAAGAGTACAGAAATTGCATGTAGGGTACAAGCACCAAGAACATTTATTGCAATATCATTCTTTCTGAACAGTATTTTAGTTTGTCAATTGCTGGAACTCTAACAAAGGTACCATCAAGAGCACCTAAAGAATTTTATAATATGCAAAATAATATTGATTAGTTTTTATACAGATTGAATAATTCACCAGGCCGTGATTCAGTTTTACCTTAAACCATTTCCACCTTTCATCCTTACAAGTATCTGATAAACTGAAAAAAAAAAACTGAATATCCTTCTACCTGTTGAAATATAATGTTAATAGAATGATTGATACGCTTCCCTCATGAAAGATGATTAGCTCGATGGAAACGTAAAAGGACAACTTAAAACACAATCCAAAATAACTACTCTCTCCAATTTTAAATTATTGACACCGTAATTTATAACATCAATTTTAATTATTCGTCTTATTCAAAAAATTTATTCAAATGTTTAAAATTTTGTTACTATTTGATTTATCATTAATAGAATTTAAATCACAATTAATAATTTTACACATTAAAACAATTTTTTTAAATAAAACGAATAGTCAAAGTTAATATTAAAAATCGACGATGTCAATAATTTAAAACCGAAGAAAATAAATAGCACGTGTAAAAAATTGCATAAATTGCATTTTAACATACTCTGTCTGTTCTTTAATTGATGTTGCCGTTGACTTTTAAATTCAACTTTGACCATTCGTTTTATTTAAAAAAATTTAATAAATTTCATATATTTTGATTTATCATTAGAGTTATTTGAATCATAACTTAAAATTTTACACATTCGAGCAAACTTTTTGAATAAGACGAATAGTCAAAGTTGAATTTAAAAGACAACGACGATATCAATTAAAGAAACATAGGCAAGCATAAATCAACCTATGACATGGTGAAGATTGCCTCCCTACACGCATTGCTTATATTTACTAGTAATAACTACTCTGCCTTCTCTCGACTCTGATCTATATTCTTCCTTGACCTATGCTTTGAAACTTTCTCCTCGCTGCTTCTTGATCGGCGACCCCATGAGTCCGTGCTTGAATCTGTAGTGTCCGAGTATGAAGTATCCTCTTCAGTATCACAGTACTGTCTGTGTTCACTGTGACGCCTCCTACTCTTGTGATCCTTTGCTTCCATAAGTGACCTCTGATGCCGAGCTTCCGCATCTGAATGAGCCTCATCTTTCTGTTCCGAATTGGAGCTATTGCTGCTTGACCTCTGATAAATCTCATAATCTGAATCAACGTCACTATTTGTTGCTACCCACCTATCATCAGAGTCATCGTGGTGGTTTCCGCCCTTCCCAGTTTTGCCTCTTCCATCATTTTTCTCATCATAATAGTCATTTTTCTTGTCATAATAGTCATCTTCTGAGTAGCGACTCGAGTGTCTTTTAGTTCTGTCCTCTTCTTCACCTGATCGGTGCACAAAAGAAGAGTGCTTTCCAGTATTGTTGTCCTCAGTGGATTGCCTCCTCCTTTTGTAATCAACATACCTGCTTGTCGACCTCCCTGAAGGGCTATTGCTGAGGTCAGTGTAGTCCGAGTGCCAATCAGAAGATCTTGGTTCCAAATATCCCTGCTGATCAGACCTGTTCTTCCTAGACCTGATTTTGCCGTCATCTCCTTTCTCTCTACCACTATGATCACTTTTGTATCTTTCTTCATGCAAATGTCTATGGGACTGCAAATGTCTATGGGACTCTCTCCCATTTTGTGGATATTTGCCTTTGTTTCCCTCGATCTCTCGGCTTCGGTGCTTATCCACAGCATGTGGATCTCTTCTATGTCGACTCTGCTCATTCTTCATGCTACGGCTACAATGTTCTTCCATGGAATGGGAATAATCTCGACAGAAGCGTTGTTTATACCCATCTTCATCCTTGAGTCTTCTTGAAACATATCTATTGAACCAAAATCAGATATTGAGCGTGTTTTATCCCATATTTAAAGACAGAAAAACATACAAGGTTAAATGATTAGACATCAAGGAGTGTGTGTGTGTACCTATCACCAGAACTTTTCAGCCTCTTTCTGTCAGAACCTTGTGAGCATTCAAAATCAGGGGTAGTACTCAGAGAATTGGTATCAGCTGACAGACCAAAAAGAGCAGTCATCTTCCTAATCCAATATTTAGGGGGAGGATTGTCCCAATCAGACCACTCATAATCTCCTCCAGGATTGCGAAAGCAATGAATAAAGTTACAGGCAGCTCCATGTGAACATGTCTGCAAAATGAGAGATGAAACATGTGTGCATATTATGTAAGAGATTTTGAGCTAATTTCTTGAAACCAATTTATTGCTCCTCTAGCAAATATGTATTATATACTGAAAAAAAGAGAGGGAAATTTGAGGTTTCAGGCACCTTGTATCTTGACCTCATGTATTCACCACATATGGCAGCCTTCCATTTTGTCAAAGCAACAAATTCACATGATATCTTAAAAAAGAAAAAATGTAGCTTATAAATAGTAACATAAATAATACTTCAAAAGAACTATAATACGTAAGGATGAAGAATTTTAAGAAGTGTGACAATGCCCTTCTATATACATATCACATTCATATTATTAAGGCTACCTGAAGATGAAGTGGTTACCTGCTTTCCAGCGAAATAGCGCCCATTCATGCTGTTGTGGGCAAGAAGGGCCGAATCCAAGGATTTATAGTGCACATAAACATTCCCTCGGAGATGGAAAGATCCATTCCTACATACCTAAAATAATATTTTGAATTATGTCTATATTCTATGGAAGAAAAAATGGCGAAGTCTAAATCTGCACAAACTGGTGTCACAGTGTTTCAAATCTCAGCGACAACCATAATTAAAAAGAACACCCAGGAATCTTAAATAATTACAAATATCAAATCCAACTTGTATTACTCAATTACAGCGGTAACAAGAATCACCACCAGTGGTAACAAGAAGAATCACCAATAACAAATTATATGGAACCATATCAGTTACAAACGTGCCATCATTTAATTTTTAATTTAAGCAAGCAACCACCCAGTTATTCGGCCCTTTTCAATGGGAACCAGTACAGGTATCCTGTGCTGAGTTTCTAATTAAAAAAAGCTAGAAATAAAACTTTGATCTAATGGTACAGGTGAGCTCTGAGTGGGAGGTAGAGTTAAAATACAAAGACAAGGAAAGTTCAAAGTTGGAAACAGTTATTTTGTATAACATACAGATAGCAAAGAGAAGTAGTTGTGAACACTACAGTGGATATTGCTGTTGTATATAAGACAGGGAAGCTCGTCAAACACATATGTCCTCACCTACGGACTTAAATGTAGTATATAATGCCAGCAAAAACAATTGATCCAGTTGTAAACTAACTATGTCAGAAGGATAATCTTCCAGTCAGAAAGCAATAGCAATAAGAAGATTTTATGATATTTAGAGAATAAAGTTAATTCAATAGCAACTGGAGCATTGGTCGAGCGAAGATGATATTGTCACAGGAGGAAACGAAACAGAAATTAAAAGGAACCTTGAAGTTGACGAGTTCACCAAATTTCAGAAATTCCGTGTGTACATCTTCATAAAATTCTTCATAACTTTGTTCAATCTCTTCATCTGTGAACTGACGAATGTTAAGAGAAAAATATTAGCCCAGTCTAGGAATGCAAGACATCAACCATCACTTTGCAACAACAACAAAGCCTTTTTGTCCCAAGCAAGTTGGGACAGGATAGACATGAAACCCCCATGAGACAGACCCCAATTTCTTTTTACAATACAATAAAAAAGGACAAAAAGGAATGGAAAAGGACGAGAAAAAACAAACTGAAAAGGGGAAAAAAAGGAAGGGGGGGGGGGGGGGGGGGGGAAAA
>BCLG01001283.1:80411-95609 GCA_001602295.1 Zoysia matrella
CATCTTTCCTGCCCTAGCAAAAGGAGAACAATGGAGCAACCTGTTCTGTTCCAAAGTTTGGAGTTTCATGAGCAACTTTCTCGAGTACTTCTTGGGCAGACAAGGAAGGTTCTCTCCTCTGGGCAACAGCAGAAACAGACTTTGGTGGGAGTGGGTTCGATGTAGGTCTCTCTTCCTGTGAACCATTCAGCCAGTTTTCTGACTATGTTAAAGTTACACCCAAAAGTAGCTATAAAGAGTCAAAAGGGCTTCTGAAAAATAGAATTGCAACCTCTTGAGTTGGTAGCTTCTCCTTGACCCCCTTTGGTACCTTCACCTTTTTCTTCTTCACAATGATCTCATTTCCTTGCCATATGATTTCTGCCGGTCCCTCTTCGACATATTCCCACTCATCATCTTCTTCCAACTTGTTTCCATCACCATCCTGCAAGAGCAAAATTAAAGTTACAACCAAGCATAAATATTAGCTCCTGATCCATTTCAATTTCCAGGACGTGTAGTATGCCAGTTCATAAAGAATTCAACCACACCGGCTGCCATTGTACAACAATGCAGATGAAGAACAACAATGGATGGATGCTAACAACAGAAACCACATATCTTGAGGACAGAATCAACAGGCTAAATGCATCACATGAGAATCTGCTGGCTTACAAAATACTACATGGTAAGGTACATGGAATTTGTAATAAATTAACACTGAATCGCTCTACATAATGAAAAAAATATGCTAACATCCACATCATATCGTCCCATAAACCACGAATTATTAGAAGTATGACCTAAACACTCATCACAGCAACAGAAACAGGAACAAGCGTATGTGCATCCACTATAATCAAGCAAATATCTACTGTAGCTATCAGCTATGGTGAGGAATAGGGCAGATGTAGAAGCTTACGAAACTAGGGGAAAGCGCAGGAAGCAAACCTTGTGACGGGAGGAAGCCTCGGCCGCCCTCGCCTCCTCCTCCTCTGCCGCCTTGGCAGCCCTCTTCGCGGCGCGCGCAGCGGCGGCCTCGAGCCACCGCCGCTCGGCTTCCTCGAACGCTTGCCGCGCTTGGTCGGACTCCTCGGCGGCCTGGGCCAACTCGAGCTCCAGGAGGCGGGTCTCCTCCTCAGGGTCGACCGCAGCCTCCGCCTCCGCCGCCTCCCGCGCGCGCGCCGCGGCCTCCCTCCGGGCCCTCCGGCGGCGCTCCTTCTTCCGCTCCTTCAGCTTCTCTCGCCTCGTCGCCGGTGCCGCCGCGTGGGGACCCGCTTCGCCGCTCCAGTCGGCCGTCTCCGCAACCGGCGCCGACATGGCCGCCGGCAATCGAAGCTCCTCGATACCGCTCGAGTCTCCCTCGGCTCTCGTGGTGCTGGCACGTTCGATCGCGGTGGCCGGGAAGACGACGGACGGTGGAATGGGTGTGGGCTCAGGCTTGTTCGGGAGTTCGCTCGCTTGTGGGCTCTCCCTCTAGTTTTGCGAAGTCGAGCCGATGAACGAACGAGCCTGCTGCTTCACGGTAGTGGAAAGCGCGATATGGGCCAAACCCACCCATTTTTCTCTAATAGAGCCAAGCCCACACATGATATTGAAGAAATTTTCCCTCACCCTACAGAGAGAAAAAAAAATACTAACATTTCTGTGTCAGAAGGTCATAGAAATTTTATATGAATCAATTTAAATTTACATTAAAAATACAGAATCTATAAGAAAAATGTCGTGGTCTAAAGGAAGCTAATTAGAAATGGTGCTCAGGCTAAGAGAGTTGACTTGCCACTGTTCTAGCCGTTGGGCTCACTCCACTCAAGGCGTGCTGTGCAAATGCCGCGAACGAACCAGAACGATGAGGCGTCGTTTTCCACGGTTCGCCGCCCCGCCACGCATCTGCCCATCGACGGCGCCTGTCTCACCGCACCACGAAAACGTTTCCGTTCTATTTTATTCCCCCGATTCCCATCTCGATATGGTATCGGCGAGGCTGCAACTGGCCAGCTCGTGCAGTCGTGCTCTCTTCTCTTGGCACTTGGCTTCACGCCTCCCTCCCTCGCCGGCCTGATCCGCGCCGCCCGCCGCCGCTCCTCCTCGCATTCGCGGGGATCCCATCCACCGCACCATCCCGCCAGGGCGCCGGGTCCTCCTTCTCTTCGTCGCTATTCCTCTCGCTCTCGCCAGCAAAACCTTCCCGCCCCCCTACCCTGCCGCGCCTCGCCACCCTGATCTCTGCCGCGACCGTCCTCGCCCGACCCGCGATCTCTTCCGTCCTCGCAAAGTAGGCGTCGAGTCACTTCAGCGCTGAACGCTGCGTGGTCTCGTTGTGCTGGTTCTTAGCTGCAGATAAGGACGGAGGAGTCGGGGACAGTGTTCTTGCAAAGCAGTGTGCCACACTCATTCCCCCCGGTATCTTTCTCTCGCTCATGATGGTTCCGCGAGGGATTGGGTACCCTTTGATTCGCCGAGATATTGCTCGTTTATATTAGTGACTCTCTCTACTAGAAAAGGCTGGTTCCCAGGCCGTAGTCAGAATCCACTGCCCGTGATCGCATCAGTCCTCGTCCTGTTTTGGTGCCCTGTCGCTGCTGCTGATCTTGTTTCATTGACCTTGAGCATCTTTTGCTTGTGCGTGCTGCCATCAACTCGTTTATTTACTTATAGGTGGTGTAATTTGGGAATCGGAGAGCTGCTAGTTCGTCCCCTTGTCATGTCATCAGTAAATTACTATCCCCATTTGTTTTGTTGGTAGTCATTTACCTTGCCTTGCTCTGGCAGGATCAAAAGTGGTTACTGTAACAGCTTGTTGCCGACAGGGTGTTGTGGACCTTGTGGTTTGGTGATGTCTTGTACCTCTCCCGATCCGCCGGACTACTGCTCGACAGAGTCACCTGAGCTTAAGTTATACCAGGCCTTCATATTCTCCGTGCCTGTTTTCTTTACCTTTGTCTTGCTTCTATTCTTCTACCTGTTCTACTTGAGGCGGCGCAGGGCAAATTGGCAGTCCTTGCGGATGAGGGCAAACAATTTGATACGGGGAGATGACCCCAGAGTAAGTCCGAATTTTATGCGCTTCTGATGAGTTACTTTTTTTGTCCATGCATAGTTTTTGGGGCCATATTCATTGATTCAGTTTTTGTTCAACTTCTGCATATGTAGTCGGAGTGTGGTTTAAAGAAGGAGGTGCGAGAAATGTTGCCAGTGGTTATCTTCAAGGAGAGTTTCTTGGTCAGGGAGACACAGTCAGTAATCCATTTCAAATCTCTTTTCCATGCAGTGCATAACAATATAATATCTCCCTAGTTAGTTCTATTTTTTAACTATTGCTAACCCAAAACACAACACAATAATTGTCTACTCGTAGCAGCCATCCTACTTTCAGCTGCCAGGACCACATTTTCCTTTGCTAATACTTTCAAACCCTCAATGTATATCAGCCTCTCTACATAAGAGTGGCAAAAAAACTGCATAACAGTGCTGCTACCAGTTGTTAAGTTTAGCAAGGTAATTGTTCATTAAATCATGTTGGTCAAAACAAGAAAACAATTAAATGCAGTAAGAACCTAGGGTCCTTCCATTTTCACAAAATCAAAAGCTTAGCAAGATATAGCTGTGTTACCTTCCTAAACTAGCAGTGGGAATGTTAGCCTTATAGCGAAGTTTGCAATCACAAGTTTTGAATGCAGTTTGTGAGTTATAACAATGAAAAGATGCCTTCACTGTATAAATACATAAAAATTATGATGATGATGCAAAATTGTGTTACATTATGGAGTAGTTACTAAAAAGGTTCAGAGGCTTTTATCCCCCATCAATCCGGCTGTCCCCATTCTGATATCTAGGGTTTTAGAAACCGGACCCAGACCGGTTTTCGGTGGGGCAAAAAACCGGTCGGCTAGCTGGTTTTGCTAAAGTGCTAGGTTCGGTTTTCCACCGAAAACCAGTCATACAACTAAACCGGACCGGACCAGTTTCACCGAAAACAGCGAAAACCGGCCGGTTTTGAACGGTTTCTAAAACCTTGATGGTATCAAGGGGCGGTGAACAAGCATAAAACTGTTGGCTTATATTTGAAATCAGGGGAGCCAAATTGTTACAATCAATTCAATAACTGCAGTAAAACTGTTTATTAACTTATGACACAGTAACTGGTTTAAGTTGAAGAAAAAAATGCCGGCAAGGTTTCTGTGTCACTGTTGCTGATCTTTCTGTTCTTTGAGACAATATGATTGCTAGAACTAGCTCTTGACACAACCTTCCACTAATTGACCCTTCATATGAACCTTTTCTTTCTTCTGCCGTTTTCCACTTCATTGCTGAGTTTTGTTACTTGTTTTGCTTCTGAACACCCGATCATTCTTACCAGGTGCTCTGTCTGCCTAGCAGACTATCAACCAGATGAGCGGCTCCAGAGAATCCCTCCATGCGGGCATACCTTTCATATCGATTGCATCGATCACTGGCTCTCTACAAACACCACATGCCCCCTTTGTCGAGTGTCACTCCTTCCAGCCCCTAAAACAACAGGCATTGCCCTGGATTTGGAAGCACAAACTGCTGAAGAGTCTCCTATTGTACAGCACCAGGAGGGCCTAGCTGAGAGTGCACAACAGGAAGATCAGGCAGCTCAACTAGGCGGAACCGATAACAGTCGTGCTGAAGAACCGAGTAACGAAGGGGAACCAGTGACTGTCACAGAGGTTGTTGAGCCTCAAGCTGACGCAGGGGGGTCGCCAAGCACAACCTGCCGGCTCAGTAAAATGAAGAAATAAGGACGATTCTTGATGTACCATTCCATGTGGCACCATATGTTTAGCTGCTCATAAGAATGTGCATGAGGCACATATAGATCTTCATTAATGTTGTGCCCATTGTTCCATTGAGAAAAAGAAGCATTTTTAACGGGTAACAGAACTTCTGGTTTTGCAACAAATTGTTTTGTTGGTTTATATGCCTCATAGAACTGAACACAGGGGGCTCATTTTTTTCCATTTGGTGAATGGTCTGTTATCAAATAACAAGTGTATAAAAGGGCATGTATTGATTGACAGTACTGAAACTCATATACTAAGCACTAACAACGACTGACCTACACTAGTCCGGCATCACTGAGAAGTCCACAAGTCTTAATCATTTGGTGAGGCGCATTAGAAACGCGATGATGCGTTTGCAGAGGCCCGTGTTATTAATACGGTACGAAACCATGTCCATCGCAGACCAACAGCCTCCATTCTCAGGTGTGGACACCAAAAAAGACTAAACACATTAGACGGTTGCCCGTCAGGAGATAAGAAGGCAGGAAGCAACCACCATCACTGACATTAACTCCAAAACACCTAACCACCGCACGCAAATGCGCCATCACCATCCGGCTCATTCTGCGTTTTCCGCATGTAGCACATGCGCATGATTACATGGTAGCACGCGCACAATGACAACACCATCACCAGCACTCACTACGGGCATCCTCGTGGTGAGTTAGTTACTCCCCTTGTTACTCTCTGATACTCCCTTCGTTTATTAAATTATTGACAACTTTTAACTTCAACTTTAATCATTCGTCTTATTAAAAAATTTATTTCAATGTGTAAAATTATTAGCTGTGATTTAAATTTCATCAATGATAAAGCAAATAATAATAATTTTTTCATGTTTAAACAATTTTTTTTAATAAAACGAATAGTCAAAGTTGATATAAAAAATGTACAGTGTCAATATTTTAAAATTAGAAGGAGTAGTTCAAATTTGAATTGGACAGCAATAATAATTTTAGAACGAAGGAAATACCTTACCATATTTTCCTGCTCCTCCTCCATTCATTAGAGGTTTGATTTGATAATTTTCAGTTTGCAAAAGTACAGGAAGCAAGATTAGGCCACCAAATTTGTGTTTAGCCTCCTCTCCCACGGTTTCTAGATAGCATCAGGTCCATCCTCTGTCACATCAAAGTTGAACCATATTGCTGATAAAAATCTCCATTGACATTTGACTAAATCTGCACTGGTTACCACCTCGTCCTCCAAACCAGTAAAAATCTCCGGTGCCATCGTTTTCACCATCACGCTCAAAGAATCACCACCTCACAATAGTCTGAACTATTGATGCATATCTCATTCATCATCAAGTTTCATTTTTGGGTCACGGGGATGATTATTATTACCACCGAATCAATTAAACTGTGCCATGTGGAACCCAGGATTCTCAAATAGGCCTCCTGGCCCAAACGTGCCCAGTGCGTCCTTCAGGGCTATGCTACGCCTACGCCCCCGACTCAACTCTCAGCCCCTGCTTTTGGAGCACGTTGGAGGAGATGCAATCATTCCGACAAACCTTCCTTCCTTCCTTCCTTCAAAATGGAGTCGAGTAGAGAGACGCACCACCGCAAACCTCAAAAGGGCGCATGCCTCTTCAATTCGACGCAGGCAAAGCACGCAAAATAAAAGGTGCCACAAGCATCAGCATCACGTCAGACGAAATGTCCCTCTGCCAGAAAAGGCGAGCACTACGATGATGAAAGAGACACGAGTCACAAGTCAAAGGGAATACGGGATGCCTTGCACAAGAGGGCAGACATGAAAGGCACAGATGTTCCCAACCGAAAGCACACACGGCCTAAGCAGGCGTGCTGAAAAGATGATGTTGCAGAAACAACAGACAGTTTGCACCAGAGCATCCAATACCAAGCTGCGAACACAATACAATGCAGGGAAGAACAGATATAGACGTTATAGATATGTAGCAATTAAGGAACATAGTGCTGACATAATTATACACTACTCCAAAACAGTTGTACATAAGTCCTATTTACTGGTGATGAGCTCGCCGCCCCGGCGAGAGGACGGCAGTCAGTGGCACCTCCATCTTGCAGGTTTACCAGTCCTCTTCTCCGAGACCAAGTGCCGGGTAACACGACATGCCTCCTAAGTCCAACAAACACGGCAAACAAAACGCAGATTGCCACAGGGAAGTAGGGAACGGCATGCGGTCTGCGTGCCATCCTATCCCAGATATCCTTTGCTGGCAAAGGACCCCGCCCCTCGAACTGCAGTCACGCATGGTGCGTGAACCAAGATGGTGGATGCAGGGCGACGTCCTTTGGGCCCACAAAGTAACAAACAGATATAACTCATAGCAGTCTCAAGATGCATGGCATTGCCTCCCATGATCGACATCCAGAGAGAGAGAGAGAGAGAGAGAGAGAGAGAGAGAGTGAGTCTGAGAGAGGAAAAGGTAGAGCAAGTTAGCATTCAGCAGTCCTTATCGGCAACTGGGACGTTGGTGTCCAAATCAATTCGAGGCATGTCAGACTCGGGTGACGGTATGTTCGAGTTTGGTTTGGTGGTGTCACCAACATTGGGCAGCTTCGCCTTGGGTGTCAGCCGTTTAGCCTCTTCGTAAGAGTAAATGTATATCCTTTTCACCATGCTGCAAAATTCACTGTGATAATAGAAAAATATCCAAATAAGGAAATTTAGTAATCCATTGTGTTCTACTATTACTGAAGAAGTTAGGCGAAAGGGACAAGGGAACGTACTGCCATGGGTCGTCCCCAACCTGCATCATATCATCCTCATTATCTGTGTAAACAACTTTCCATTTCTTGAGACTGGCAGAGAGCTCTCCTTGTATATCAAACATCTCTTCCAACTTCATGTGAAGATCATCATACCCATCTAGCCTTGTCAAATCCACTGCCCTTCCAACAGCCATTCCTTCCATTATCACCTGCAGGGACAAATATTGTTAATTACCCTCCAATTTTAGCACACAGATTTGAACATCAGCATTAAATTTAAGTATTGAAAGTTGATGGCCTGTTATCACCTTAGTGCAGCTGCGGACCTGTCGGCTCTCTGTCTCATAAGGAGAGCGCTCACTGATTGCTGCTGGGGCATCGGAAATGTTGGCATGAGATGGTTGTGAGAGCTGATCGGACTCGACATCCACTGAGGCAGCAGGCTGTTCTTGACCAACACTAGCAACAGTAACAGATCTAGATGTTGCTGAGCTTATCTCAATACCAAACAATCTGCAGCCAGCAGCAGCAGGTTCTTGCTTCTTTTCGAATGGAATTTTGTTGATGCTGGCAGAGTAGGAGTCAGCTCTTGTGTCTCGCATTGGCCAGTAGAAATGATTGCTGGTTGGAGTATAACCCTCATTATTCACACTGAATCCAACATTTAATGACGTTGAGAATATCGAATTGGGGTTTGAATAGTATAGCTCTTGATTTCGCTGCAGTCCAGAAAATGAGAAAGCTTGAGTAGGCTCTGCTGCGGATTTCCATAAACCTACAACAAACATAGATTGAGTTGAAATAAGCGACAGTAGAAAAGGCAGTCGTAACCCTAGAGTGGGTATCTCTGTCATAAAGCAGAGTAACAATAACTTGGCATAAATAGCTTAGCAACTACATACCAAAACCTGGTGGAATTTCTGGAGCAATAGAAGGTGAAGCAGGAGGCCGAGCACGTTTATTTCTGAGAGGAGGCTGAGGCATCTGTGGACTACTTCCATCAAGTGGCTCTAGTTCCCATGGCGAAACTCTATCTGGGCGCAGAAAAGCTGAAGGTTCATCCCACTGGACCTGTCAGTGGCAAAAGCAGGGATTTTGATCTTGGAAGATACATAGGTAATAAAATACAACAAATATGCACAAAAAAAAAAAGAAGCAAGGAATTTACAAGCATTGATTACCTTTAACGATCTCCAGTCAGAATCTGCCCATGGAGATGTTGAGCTAGTTGGCGAGCTTCCCAGACCTATAATCGTCCCACTAAATCTGCAGACAATGAAGAGAAGTTATGAAAGGCACCTAAGCAATTTATCATCAAATATCAGTTTATGGAAAACGAAACATGAAATACCTTCTTTCAGGAGATTCATCACCCTCAAATCTCATCTTAAACCTCATTCCAACAGACATCTTGCGATTTTTAGCTTCAAGGTACTTGTTAACACTGACGACAAACTCTGATTGACTTGTTCTGTGGACCAAAAAGATGAACAATGTGAGTCTTTCAGAGCAAGTCCTCACAGAATGATTTCAACATGTCGATAAGTCTGGAGCAAGAAAAAGAGCATAAAAGAAGCATATGACATACATTCATAACTTGGAAATCAAGGCCAATGTAATGCTACAACACAAGTGAATAAAAAAAGTCGTCCCATGGGCACAAATGCAGATACACCCAGAAAAAATGTATTTAGCTCATTGAAAAAGTACAGACGCTACAGTACACTCTGGGTCTCCAACTTATCATGCCTTGAGTAAATAAAGCAACACAATGCAGATATAAACTATAAAATGCAAGAATCAAACCTGGGCTTGTAGAAAACAGAAAAGAGAGTTCCAGTGGATATGGCATGAGATGCGGTTGCCAGAACGCCAAGATGCATGCTGTGGCTTGATATAACTGATGAAGGCATGTTATTTAATTGCCTCATGAGCCTCCTTACCCCAACTCGTAGCTCTCCATTCTCATCTCTGATAGAAGGACAATTAGCTGAAGTAATCATAATAGAAAGTTCATCCAAACCAGCAGAGACAAGATACAAATGCATGTGCCAGATGGCATCGACATGCAACGCTAGCCTACCTCAAAAAGATAAATGCGTCACCAGCAACCAATCTTTTTGAGCTAACAAAAACACTCCATCCTGTTGTAAGTAGATGCCTCCTTGGTTGGCCTGAAAGAAACAGCAGCAGTACTTCATGGGGGATTGCAACCTAAATCACTATGGAAGCATCACTTCTTGCCATCCAAAAGTGGTTTCGAAGCAGAGGAACAAAGTAGCATTGAAATGAATGCCACATAAAAACTATAACAACTACATTGTAACATTTAAATTAAAAAAAAAGGATTTATGCATTAAAACTAATATGAACTAACCTCGAAAGATGTGACGGAAATGCCACTCATTTCCATGGAGATCTTTAGCCACAAGCTCTTGCCATGGTGGATTCTGAGTCATATCCTACAAATAAAACAACAAAGTTGACTACATGTACAACAGACAGTATAAAAAGTGGGTGAGGTCGTGAAACACTCATTGTGCTAACCAGTTGGGGTAAACATTCTTCAGCGTGCCTCCTAAGGACAGAGAATCCACCATGTGTGCTCGTATCTGAAGCAGTCAAAGTCTTGCAGAAGGAATGGACAGTGCAACTTTCAGGCTCCTGTAGCTCCGAATCCAGGTTGGTGGGTTCACTTTGCTATTTGATTGAATCCAAGGAAAAGAAATCATCTCACAAGCATGTCATAATGATCATTGAATAAATAATCAGTTAGAAGAATAGAAAGGTTATAATGCGAGCTAGAGTACTTCATTGCAACAACAAAGAAATACAACAGTGGGAGCATAAGTGGATTATGACCCAGAAGAAAATTATAAGCCTACTCACATCTGCTTCTGGTTGCAGCATAATTTGAGCATAAACTTCGTCAGAATCAGTTTCAGCCTGGAGCAAGAGGTAGACTAGTGAGAAAACTACAAGGACACCAGTTCCTAAAATGCTAAGTATCAAAGCATTCAATTGATGACGGGAACAAGCACTTACTCTAAGCTCTACATTGACCACCTTGCACAGGATTTTGGGGGGTAGATCAAACAGCGGTAGGTGCTGATCAAGCTGTTGATCCGCAGATGCATCCAGCTATAGAAAGATGTTTGAACATCAGTTGAATGACAAGACAGAAAAGAAAGAGCTGCATTGCTGCAGAAGAATTGTATTAATACTGTAGAATATTAATAATACTGCTTGCGAATAAGATCTAGACTCCTTCGCTACGGCACATCGAGAACAAAAAGAGGAATACCTGCTCCATATGACCTTGCGGGAAGTAGTAAACCAGCTCGCCTTGGCGAGGAACTGTGACCAATGGACCAGCACAAGCATGCCAGAGTTCCCGGTACAATGCATCGCAAGGAGCCCCTATATAACAGCACTTAATTTTGATTAGAAAAAGAAAAACCTGATGAGACTAAAACATTAGTCATACATCAAACGACATTCTATCCTTTATAATTTCCTAATATAACAGAAAATAGTATAATTGTTTATGATCAATTTGACAGAACTAATAGTTAAGCTAACCATGATAATTTTACCACGGAACACACTGTAATTACTAGTTACCCTTAGCTTCACTTCCAGATCCATGACCGTCCATCTTTTTTTTTCCCCAATTTCACAGATCCAATTTTACATGCGCAAAAACGGGAGCTGACCAAGCTGCTAATTTACCGCGTGGAGTAGCAAAACTGCAAATTCTCCGATGAATCAGTGGAAAACAACAAATTCACCAACCGAAATGAAAAATTCGCTGAGGAACACCTTCCGTTCCACGAAAATTCGCCAAGTCACCGCCAATTCTACGCAGTTTCAATAATTCTCCGTCCCCCACGAACGAGTCAACTTCCCAAGTCCACGCTCGTCTACTACTCTCCCACTCCCAGCAATCCAGCATCCACCAAACCCACTAGTTAGCCAACCAGCTCGCTACACAAAAATCCCAGCCCATGCAACACAAGCCAACGAAACGGGTAGAAGCAGGAGCGCAGGGACCGAACCTGAGCCACCGCCAACGGCCGCGCCGGAGCTCGCCATCCCCGCCGCCTCCAGTATTCGGAGACGAACGCCTACTTGGAATTCAGCACGAGAACACCAAGCCGCGCCCCGATCTGGTCACCCCATGCGCGCCTCAGCAGATCTGCACCCCCAGCACCAGCCAGATAGCCGTTAGAGCTCCAGAACCCGCGCAATTCAGAGATAGAGACAGCGGAGCCACCAACGCGGGAGGCTCCACTCACTCACCAGCGAAGTAGGTCGCCCCGGCGCGACGGCTGCGATACCACGGCTCGACTGCTCGGCGGGCGGAGTATACGACGCGGCGGAGGAGGTGGAGGAGAGAGCGGCGGGGGGTTGTGGAGGAGGAGGCGTGACGCTTGCTTGGGGAGAGAGTTCGTTGAGCTCTGTGCTTTGCGTCGCTGGTTGGTTGGTTGGTTGCGCGCTATAGTTTTTTATTTTTATTTTACCTTTAACGACTAGCAGCAGGCCCGCCCGCAGCAGCAGTAGCGCGAAGAAGGCAGCGGCAGAGGAGGCAAGGCAGCGTGGTGCAGGTGGGGGCCGGCGTGGTGCGGCTTTTGTTTCACTTCCGTTTTTTTTTATTAATTTTGAAAACGGCTTTCCGTTTCCTTTAACGGGCGATCGGTTTGCGCGGGTTACC
Source organism: Zoysia matrella (assembly GCA_001602295.1). Taxonomy (NCBI): domain Eukaryota; kingdom Viridiplantae; phylum Streptophyta; class Magnoliopsida; order Poales; family Poaceae; genus Zoysia; species Zoysia matrella. The sequence goes on from BCLG01001283.1 coordinate 92,615, forward strand.
GGGAGAAAACGGATTAAAGAAACCCGGAATCGCGGTGGTAACTGCAAGGGACATTGCTATGCGTACAAGGAGAGTGCACTCTGTACTTCTCTCAGATTGACGCTAAAGTCTTTTTTGTTTGAGCTGTAACTTTTGAGCTTTTAAAAAAGCTGACTAGTGACTAGTTAAAAAGTTTTTGATAGAGCAGTGACTGTTGATTTTTGCAATATATACTTAAATTCTCTGCACATCAAAAACAAAAAAAAAACAGCGCTAGATGAGCATTTCAGCTTTAAGTTTATTTTCTCAGAAGCCAGCTTTTCGGCATTTCAAAAACTAGCTTTTTAAAACCTTATTTGTTTTAGCTTTTTAAGGTTCAGCTTTTCAACTAAAAAAATCAGCGTGAAAAGCTGAAACAAAAATGACCTCCTCGAGGGTACCATGATACTCAACCTTCCAGGTTCCAAGTCATGGTCATTGGCACAAATTTATATCCATTAGTCATCTCATTACGTTGTGTCTTTGTATAATTGTACTCTATCTATCTATCCCAATATACTTGTCGTTTTAATTTTAGACAAAAGAATTAAGAAGTGATAAGAAAAGATGTAATGTATAAAAAAATAGAGATAAGATGTAGTATTAAAATGTAAGAATAATAAGTAAATTGAAAAATAACATAAAAGAAACGAAGCAAATATTACCGAGGGATCATTTTTCCGATTCCATAATCCTTAGTCCATCAGGGATTCGTCTTCACAGAAAGTTTACGCGAGATCTCAGTAAAACCGGGCCTCATTTGTGATGGTTCACGTGCACGGCGGGAAGAGGGTCCCCTGACGCATCGACATCGGCCGGCCGTTTAATACGTGTCCCTCGCCGGCCAGGCACCGCACCTCCATCGCCGGGGCCAGCCGGTGCTGGCTGGATGACAACACGACCGCTCCACCAAAAATCTTATTCCCGCTACTACTCTCGAACCCTTGATTAAGCACCAGTTACTCATTAACATGAGGATTATTATTAAGCAGCAAGTTACTCGATGCCATGGAACCGGGGAGGTGTAGTTGTGGAGCAGGGCAAGGCGGGAAATGGAAATGTACGTGGCCGGCCGGCCGCCGGTCACTGTCCGCCGATGAAGTCGCGTGCATTGGGCATTTTCTCTCCTAGCCTGGCGTACCAAGACATGAGCGTGACCTTAGTTTCGGTGGTTGTCCTGTCTCCCCATGCGCGTATGCTTGCTTCAATGTACTCGCAGGAGTGGAAGTATACTCCGCTTTCGTTTCGAGCAACATTGTTGTCGGTGTTCTGACCACCGACATAGTTAAAAAATACGATCGTGGGGCGACGTGCCTTCATATTAGATATAGCCTAGTCTACGAGAGACTCAAGAGGATTTTTTACCTGGTTCGAGCCATCTCAAGCGGTGTAATACTTTATATTCAGGGCGTGAATTATCTCGACGATAATAGTACAAGGATTGGATTCTCTCTTCGCGAGAGGATCCGATATGGATCGAAAGTGCCTAGAGCACGAATGAGAGGGGTTGCTCGCAAGGAGGGATGCGAGAACTCTGGGCTCTGGTGGTGTTCGTTGTTTAGCTCGTTGGTTTGTTCTCTGTTCCTTTTTTTCTATATCGCTCCCCGAACCCTCTTTATATAGGGCAGTTGGTAGTTGGCCGTCGGGTCTTGTCCGTCGATTGCTGCGGCTTCTGCTGGAGTGCCACCGTGGTGAATCTTGTCCCGTCCCGTCAGGGCAGTTGGTAGTTGGCCGCTGGAGTAAATACGTCATTATGCCGTACCTGCCTCCCAAGGGTCGATCCCCAGGGGTCGGTTCTCGGAGGTCGGTGCCTTCGTGACTTGATGCGGCTTTCGTAGGTCGCCTTGGGGGTCGGGCCGCGCTCCCGAACGCTACCGTCCGACCTCTAACTCAAGGTCTTACACGTACGAGTGCAGACCGTCAGGTACCCGAGGTACACGATCCTGACAGTTGCCCCCGAGTCTGGCGCCGTTTGCGACCTCTGGTTGAGGCGGCGCTGGGCTGATCGTTCCCGAGGTTCGTTCTGCTCCGAGGGGGCGCGCGAGCGCGCCCGTAGGGCGTAGCCCCCGAGCCCTCGAGTGATTTAAAGGGTCGGTCGTGGGCTAAAGCGCTGCGCGAACCATCATTCGTCGATGGTTGATGCTGCGGGGGCGCGCGAGCGCGCCCGTAGGACGTAGCCTCCGAGCCCTCGAGCGATCCGGAGGGTCGGTCGGGGGCTGAAGCGCTGTGCGAATCATCATTCGTCGATGGTTGGTCCTTCGGGTATGTATGAGCGTGCTATATGGGTCCTGCCCCCGAGCCCGGAGGTGATCCGGGGGTTGGTCACGCGTCGTTCCGACCGTCGGGTCGGGCCGAGGTCGCTCTCGGTCTTTTATTTGGTAAGACGCCTAGGACGGACCGGTTCGATGCGATCCCTGCCCATGATCAGCATCACGCCTAGGCCCAGGCCATGATCAGCGCCTGATCATGTGAATCGGCCACGCGGCCTCGGCTGTCGATCAGCCGACCGTAGGGAGTTTCGTTTGCGTGCACGCGTCGTTCCGACCGTCTGGGTCGAGCCGAGGTCGTTCTCGGACTTTCGTTCGGTAGGACGCCTAGGACGGGCCGGTTCGATGCGGTCTTTGTCCATGATCAGCGTCGCGCCTAGACGAAGGCCATAATCAGCGTCCGAACATGTGAATCGGCCACGTGGCCTCAACTTGTCGTTAGCCAGTCGTGGGGAGCTTCGTTCGCATGCTTCCCCTTATTCGGACGCACCGTGATGGTTACGGAGATCGGACGGCCTCCGTGCCTCCACGTGGAGGGCGATCGGACCGTTCGGGAATTTCAACCGCCGGTCGATCCAGTCGGTTGATTCGAATTTGAATGGACGGCATCGGTGACGCGGCGGTTCGCGCGCCCGCGTCATGTCGTCCGCTAGTCGTGCTCTGACAACTGTCTTGTCAAAGGAACGTTGGCGTCCTGGTTGCGGCGGACG
>BCLG01001283.1:95614-120771 GCA_001602295.1 Zoysia matrella
GGTTGCGGCGGACGCGGCGAGGTGTGGCCCGGACCCGTTCGTCAGCGGGTCGAGTGCGAACAGCTCGGGTGCGCATCGGGGCGCGCGTCCACGACCGCGCAGTTACTCCCACGATCGATCGCGGGAGGCGCAGTAACTGCGCGGGCTGTTTAAAAGGAGGGGTGCGGCAACTCCGCGTTTTCACCCAACCTCCTTGCTTTGCCTCCAGCCCTCTGTCGCGCGCGAGAGTTCGTCGGCTCCATCTTAGCGTCGATAGGTCCGGCGATCGCCGTCGCTTTCGTTCGCGCTCTCCCCGCGTTCGTCATCGTCATCTTCACGATGTTCGAGTGGGAGCTTTCGATCGTCGACGACGCCCTGCTCTCAAGGTGGAGCGTCGTCGGGATGATCCCGCTGAAGGAGTCGGCTGGTTGGGTGGCCGGCTTCGGTCACGTCGTGCCCGCGCCGCCGTCGGGGAAGATCGTCCGCTTCCTGGCCTACCACGAGAGTGGGCTGGGGCTGCCGGTCTCGAGCTTCTTTCGGGGCGTTCTCAACCAGTATGGCGTCTGGCTTCACCAGCTCGCGCCGAACGGGGTCCTCCACGCCGCCGTCTTCGTGATGCTCTGCGGGGCGTACCTGGGCATCCGGGCGAGCCTCCTGCTGTGGAGGTACTTTTTCTCGCCAGCCTCTAGACGTTGAAGGAGACCGAGGTCGGCAAACGCGTCGGCGGCGTCAGCATCATGCTCCGGACCCGGGAGTCGCAAGAGTACATTGAGGTCGACTTGAAGACCTCGCTGAAGGGCTGGAGGAAATTTTAGTTCTACATCGACAAAGCCGACCCCCAACTCCCGCCCTTCGAGGACCTGGTGCCTCAAGTGACGGGGTCGTGGAAGTCGAAACTCTCGGTGGCCGAGGTCGAGTCACTTCGACCGCACCTGGAGGCGATTCGACGCTTTCGGCACCTAGAGGCGATCCGACGCCAAATCATGCCGCTGCGCCGTCGAGTGCACAGCAACGAAGAATATGAAGGGCCAGACGACGAGACCTGCGAGGTTCGCGGCCGGCCTCTTTCTGACAAAGGCGTCCTCGCTCAGACCACGACGGTCTTCAAGGACGCCGAGGGCCTCGTCCCCTCATTAAGGACCACCGCCAGCTGGTAAGTGTGGGTTTTCCTGACGCGTCAGCTGTCGATGTTCTGACCACCGACACAGTACGAAAATACGATCGTGGGGGCGATGTGCCTTCGTATTCAATATAGCCTAGTCTACGAGAGACTCAAGAGGATTTTTTACCTGGTTCGGGCTACCTAGAGCGGTGTAATACGCTACGTCCAGAGAATGGATTATCTCGACGATAATAGTACAAGGATCGGATTCTCTCTTCGCGAGAGGATCCGATATGGGTCGAAAGTGCCTGGAGCACGAATAAGAGGGGTTGCTCGCAAGGAGGGATGCGAGAACCCTGGGCTCTAGTGGTGTTCGTTGTATAGCTCGTTGGTTTGTTGTCTGTTCCTTTTTTTCTCTATCGCTTCCCAGGCCCTCCTTATATAGAGCGGTTCGGAGTTACAGATGGTGAGTCCTACGCGATCCTGCCGCTTTCGCCGACATGTGGGCCCTTCTGCTGTCGTCGTCATCATTTCGCTTTGCCCAGGCTCGAGCGTGACCCGTCGTGTCGCACGCAGCGGCGGGCACTGTAGCGCCTGTCCAGCACTGCTGTGTCAGCCACAGTGCCGTCGGGTCTTGTCCGTCGACTGCTGTGGCTTCCGCTGGAGTGCCGCCGTGGTGAATCTCGTCCCGTCCTGTTAGGGCAGTTGGCCGCTGGAGTAAATACGCCATTATGCCGTACCTGCCTCCCAGAGGTCGATCCTCAGGGATCGGTTCTCAGAGGTCGGTGCCTTCGTGACTTGATGCGGCTTTCGTAGGTCGCCTTAGGGGTCGGGCTGCGCGCCCGAACGCTGTCGTCCGACCTATAACTCGAGGTATTAGACGTACCCGGGGTACACGATCCCGACAATCCTGCCTGGCTTTTTGATGCATGCTGTGTTTGACACCTGATGTAATGATAATACATTCACTGCTGCACTTTCCATAAGCTGCCTTAGAATTATTCTTTCTTTCTTTTTTTCTTAGCGACGAAACTAGAATTATTCTTTCGCGTGCCATAAAATTAAGAGTGATTTTGTACGCGCGGCACTGACCGTGTAAAATTCCACACACAAGCGTCGAAAATTCAGAGCTAAACAAACCCAGAAAACATGACATGGATCGAGAGAATTGTAAAAGAGGATATTCAAGTGGTACTATTATTATATTACCCCATTTGGCTTGACTTGCGTTAAGCTCACACGGCAAGTCAAATTGAAAAGCCAAACCAAAGAGTTCATTTCCGAGTGCATCTCGTTGGGTGCAGAAAGCAATGCTAGTTTTATATTAGCATACTACTTTCTTCGGTTTTAAAATATTGGCACCGTTGATTTCTAACATAATTTTGCCCATTTATTTTATTCAAAAAATTTGTTTAAATAGGTAAAATTTTATTATTATTTGATTTATTATTAATAGAATTTAAATCATGACTAATACTTTTACTTATTTGAATAAATTTTTTAATAAAATGATTAATCAAAGTTGATATTAAAAATCAATGATGTCTAATAATTTAAAACCGAAAGGACTAATAATCACCTTGATCCTGATTAGCTACCGCCGTCACGAGATCCTCTCCTCTACACGCTGCAATTGGCTGGCTGGGTGCATGAGTCAGAAGGCAGGTTTGGGATGGAGTAGGCACGGAGAAAAGGCACAGAACAGAAGCAGCCGTTGGTTGGAGAGGACAAGGGCATGCTACGTGCGCGGGCAGCAGCAGCAACCTACTCCCTCCGTTCCACACGGTTGATTTTAGACATTTTGTTTATTTGTCTTATTAAAAAAATTTAACAAATATTATATATTTTGTTTTATTATCAAAGTAAGTTATAACTATGAATTATAATTTTACACATTTGAATTAATTTTTTAAATAAAATAAATAATCAAAATTGATATTTGAAGTCGACGGTGTTAATAATTTAAGAACGAATAGAGTAGTACATAGCGGTGTTAGTTTATTAAGCGCAGCCATTAGTTTAAGTGATCGGGGAGTAAGTGAACGGTCTGTAGATTAGGGTGTTTTGTTTATCCTTAGCCACGTGATGATCCACGAGGTTTGATTGGTTGGGAGGGGAGGAGCAGGGACTAGCATGGGGGACAGGAATTCCACCAGCCAGCCAGCCAACGCCGACGGTGGAGGTGACTGTACGTAGCTGGGAATCTCAGTCTCAGGTTCTCTTAGTCTTGCGGAGACCGTGTAAGGTTTTAGGAATAGTTTCTGAACTGTATTTTTTTAATCGAGATTTAATAGATCTATATATACTACTTTTAAGTAGTATGTGTAAAATTAAATCCATACCCTGCGCCAGTCCTTCGGCGCTGTTTGGCGGTCAACCTGTCGGATATCCGTGCGTGCGTTGGTGGTGGCCGCAGGCGCAGGTGCTACGACGCGACACCGGCGATCACGTTCAGGATCGGGGCGGGGCCCGTGCGTCGGTAACGCGACCGCACCAGATTCCCTGCACGGGCGGGCGACAACCGCGGCACGTGGGCTGTCGCGGCCGCCAGCCCGGTACCACTGCCGCTCTTGTGAGCGGTAGGCTCGCTGTACGCGACTGCATCCGTATGCGTGTACATGTGTCGATGCGTGAGCTCACATACCTATACGGCCGGTCCTACTGTCGCGTCTCCAATATTCTAAATTCGGATATGCAAGTTTCTAAGTAAGAATTATAGAGAGCGAAAAATTATCCTGCAATAATTTCTAGGAGTACTAGTAATTGCGAAAAAAAATCTACTAGTAAAATCTGGTCTTTAAATGGATTCAATGTTTGAAGAACTCCTAATTGGTCTCTAAATATGACAAACCAGAACACTCATTTCAGAAGTTGGTGTATTTCTGATTTGTAGAACTGTATTTTCCCAGTGACAACCTAATTTATATTTAGATGATGGTTATAAATGCTCCAAAGTAGTCAAGCCGTACTCCCGTAGCATCAACATCTCCGGTACGACTGAGCTTACGCTTGTGGAAAAAGGGACGCTTGTCTCTGATTTCTGGAAGCAGTTGGAGGAAGCAGCTTTGGGTTATTGTGCAATAGGGCTGTCTAAACGCTCGAGCCCGGTACAAAGCTCGCAAGTCTACCGAGCTCGAGCTCGGTCAAGCTCGATAAGCCTCGTTAGCATAAATAATTATTTTTTATATTTTAATAGTTAATTTATTAATTTTATATTTTAAAATAATTTTTTTATATTATTTTTAATAATATTTACATAATTTTTTTATTGAGTTTAAATCGAAGTTGAACAAACTTGAGTTCGAGTCGAGTCGAACTCAAGCTCGACTTAAAAATCGAGATTAAAACTGAGTTCCCTCGAGCTCGGCTCGAGCTAAATTCTGAGCTCGAGCTTGAACGGGTGCTCGCTCGAATTCGGCTCGTTGATAGCCTTATTGTGCACGTTGCGACCGTGCCGAAACGTCGTTGCTCGCAAGACTATGACATGACCATTGATGAACCCAGGCACCAGGGCAACAATCCCAGTCACCAAAATTTACCAGTATTTGCTACGTGCGCGAACTGTCGCAGTTGCAACTCTTAAGGCCTTGTTTGATACGACTGAAACTTAATAAAAAAAAAGTAACTTATTTCTTCAGCTGGTAAAAAACAACTAAAAAATAAAGTGCTGTTTAGTTTATTTTGAGAAATTGTTAAACTAATAAGCTGTAAAATAAATTTACTATTCGACACAGCTTTTACTTATTTTTATTTCTGTGAATAAGCTAAAAATAAACTGTGTCAAATAGGGTCTAAGATTGATGCAATTGCATCATGGGCCTCTTCTACAGCGGAGAGCGGAGTCGTCTTAGTTAAGGGAGCATGAATTTAGGCCCACAAGTCTTTTCAGAGACTCTAATGAAGACCATACATCACCCCAAACCACAGCAAAGAAACATAACGAGAAAATAGCTGAGATATCCTGATAATAGTGGTTATATAATTGTCGATTCTTCGCATAATAGATACTACTATAACTTAACTAAGAATGTACAGATATGAGACGGTACTAAAGGTAGCAAAAGTTTGTCATGCTCTCTATTGGATATGCATAAGGGGGCATCGCGGTAGGCCTTGGCAAGCTTTTTCTCACAGAATAGGACACTTCTTGCTCTGAGCCATCTTCCGGAACTCCTCGTTCTCCTGCTGAGCTTTCTTGAGGCTCTCCTTGAGCTTGCGGATCTCTTCCTCCGATTTCTTCATGGCTGCAAGAGCTATCTTCTCTGCTTCCAACCTTGCATTCTGTTCTTCCATGAGTTGCTGTTGCAGCTTTTCCACGGTTGAGTTCAGCTTCTCCTCCACCTACAAGTATGTTCCAAGTCAATGCAGCTTCAGAAAAGTATCCAGTCTACCTTGTCATCTGCTTTCTTAATTGGGAACAGAGTACTTTGAATCTGAGAACCTTACCATGCTTGTAATGTTCGCAAGTTGTTCATCACGAGTTCTATGAATCTCCTTCTTCAGCTCGGAGATCTGCTCTTCTGAGTATCCCATGGCATGAACCTCCTTTTCTCTGTCATGCACCTCCTACGCAATTGAAGATACACAAAATAAGAATCAAAACTCCACATGAAGAAAAAAAACACTATAATTTACCTTTATACGAGTGAACATTTGGTCTGAAAATGGTTTTCCTCCATTGTTTGCACAAACAGAGTCTACTACATCAAGCAACTTCTCAAGTTGCTTAGCTTGAACCCTTGGGTCCTTGGTCATGTTATCAAAGAGAACAACTCTATTTTTGCAAAGCTCAACCATTTTCTGCAAATGGAACACACAAATATCCCAAACATAAGTACCTGCGCATTGCCTCATATGACTAAGTTAATAATAATATAGCTTGATTAATTGTTGCACCACATTAGCCAAAGGGAGAAAAAGGTAACCTGCAAATACTCTGGGGCTTTATTTAGCATGCTCTTCAATTTAGATTCACCAACAAGATCTCCATAAGTAAAGACTAAAACCATGTGGTCAATGATCTTTTCCCCAAAAAAGACTTTAATACTCTCAATTGTGCTGGAATCTTCTCGAGAAAACCGAGAAGTGGCAGAAAAAACCATCAGAACTGCATGTATCCCATCTTTAGCCATGTTCATGCACTTAACAATCTCTTTACCAGCATCCTCAGATGAAATGGACATGTCAAATAACCCTGTGACATTGAAACAGTAATTAGGCAAGAATTTTGAACAACACACAGATCCATGATTACACATGTGTGAGGTACTGTATATATATGATAAAATGATCATCAGCAACAGTATTTTCCATTGAAATCCTGTTTCTGGAAAGGTGTTTGTCATGCACAATGACCATTTCTGTTTGAACAATTAAAATTAAATATTTTCCTCTCTGAACATTCGAGAAATGAAGCGAGATCCTAATCCTAAGAATTATTAAAAGGAGAATAGCTAATATGCTCCGCTAAGAAATTGGGAAAAGAAAGAAATGAAGTGAGGATCAACAGAAACGAAGGTTAACTAGTATGCTCTGGCATGCAATGGGGAAAGTAGTCCATGCAAACAAACAGTAAGCCACACAACACCATGGACTAGCATGCTCTGCATGCAACCTTCTGTTTTTTTAAGCACTTCCAAGTACAAGACTTTTATATCGGATAATAAACTTCTTATATCAAGCTAATAGAAGATTATTATGGACTCTTCACGTAAGAGTAAGACCTTTCATGTCAAATATCAACTTCTACTTTAATTAAGATAAAAAAGAAATTAGACTAAAAACTACTCCATGAAAACAGTATGCCACACACCACCATGCTGCAAAGTGTTTAGCACATGAGGCTGGCAGATGGCTTCTCAGTCTTCTCCACTAAGTGTGAATGATCCAAAGTCCAAAAACTATAGATCCTATAGAACATCTTCGTTCACATCTTCAATAACAATAATGAATATATGATATATTCCTAAGGATAATCATGACAACATAACCAGAGGGGAAAAAGGGGCAAAGGCTGAAAGGCACATCTGGCACAAGATTAAATGTAGGCATCACAAATTTATAAGCACCCCAAATCACACACGTACTGAATATATAGCAACAGCATTGAAAACAGAAATCACCTGGTGTGTCAATAACATTGATTGTACGTCCATCCTTCAGCATGGTGCTACCCATCTGACAAGTATTAGTGACACTAGCATGGGAGTATTCTGACACAAATGCTTCCCGCCCAAGAATACTATTGCCAGTTGCACTCTTGCCATAACCAAGTTTGCCAACAAGAACAAGGGTGAGGTCAGCACTGGGCAACACCCAGTCATCATCGTAGTCGCTTCCACCCATTGCAAGAGTTGATAGCCTCTAGCAAAAGTTCTGTTCATGGAACCAGGATTATATCAGGACTAGACAAATCAATTGTCTTAACAATGTGAAGCAGCTTATACAGCTAAGTGAGCTGAGGCCACATAAACACATTCACAACTTAAAAAAGTACTACTCGCATAACTAGATGAATTTTCATATCATTAAACTAGAGAACATACTCCGTATTGAATGTTGTGACATAGATTGAATTGAACACAAATACTCCATGTTTCAGCGGGAACTGGAAAGAACTGCTTCTATTTTTCTATCTTCTGATTAGATTTGTTAACGGATAGAAAAATTGTGACAGGGTCATTACAGTAGCAACTGAACAATCAATTAAATTCCTGCACTACGATATTTCAAGAAATCTATTTTACATTAAAAGAAGTGCAGGATGGTGCATGACCTCTGAAAAAAGAAAAAGCATGGAGCATATATTCCTTAATTGGAGGAATCAAACAAAGATAAAATTTTCGCCTAAAAAAACCAAGATCAAATTTGAACAAAAGTTGGTTTTGCAAGTTAGACCGGCAGAGTCAAGCAGCGTGGCACAAATTTTACAGACTAATTGAATGGATATAACGGAAAGAAAAAGCAGGGCAGAGTAGAGGTCCACGAGCTTATAAAACTGGGCTGCCATCAAGAATTCAAGTGGCTCGTGTCACATAAATTCAGTGCAGTGTTCAAAATAAGGAAATTCAGTGATTGTATTGGGTTTCTGGAGAGAAAAAAAATCATATTACAGAGACGAAGATTCGCACGCAGTGGCAAACAAGTAGATGAATCTCCTAGACTAATATTAATATGTATCCTTTTACCATGGCTGGCAAATCAACCTGGATAATTAACCGGAAATACAATCAATATGGGCAGAAAGCTTATCCCAAAGACTGCAAAGCATAAAGCATCTGTTACGTGGTACAAGTGCAAAAACCCGTGCGAAAATCCATCAGTAACTCATCTCGATCCTAACAACTCGTCGAGAAGCCAAGCTCCTAATTGCGAGAGAACCAATCTGTAATAGTCAGCAAACCCGAATACTGCCTGGCCGACGCCGAGAACCCGATCTATCATGCCGAAGCACGGCCCTAAACAGAGCAGCCTTGACAGTGAAGAAAGTAACATTGCCGCGCCCATCGATCCAAGTCAATCTACGCTCCCCGCCAGTGAATCGAACAAAGGCTAAACCCCCGCAAAAACAGGAGAAGAAGTCCATCGTCCTCACCCGATCGATCAATCTAATCAACAAGCACGAATAGAATCACCGGGCGACGCGACGGCGAAAAAATTCGGGCCGGTGCCGCAGCCAACGCTGTGGACCGGTGACCACACAAGGAAGGGGAATAGGGAGAGGCCCGAGGAGTACTTTACTTGCTCGCGAAGAACCGGCGGCGCGGCCGGCCAGGCGAGCGAGGACGCCGAGGAGGAGGAAAAAGCAGCCGCGCGAGCCTCGGTCTATTTATCGCCCGGCGTACGGCGCGTAGACTGGGTTTGTTACCGCTTTGCGTGCCGAGCGAGGCGTTCGTGGACTGACTTCCACTTTTGCCGCCGTCAGTTTGCGCGGAAATTCGTGCGGAGGTTGATCAGGAAAGAAAGAGGTTGTTTTGGTACGGACTGGGATCGTCGGCAGTCGAACTGCAAGCAGTCGACCTATCTATCGTTCATCGCCGCATGAGTCATCCTACGGCTATCACTTCCTCGCGTTAGGTTCAGGCTGTACAGCCCAAAGCGAGCAGCTAGAGTCCAATCCAATAAAAAAAAAATAGTTAAGATCCCATTTGAAAGAGAAGAATGAAAAATATAATAGAAAAAAATTAAGAATCAGAAAAAAAATTGTAGGAATACAAGAAGTGTGAAAATCATATAAATACAAAACAGATGAAAAAAATTAAGATTTTTGGAATGCAGAAAAGAAGTACAGAAATAAAAATGTCAGTGAAGCTTTGAGTTTCTCCAAGTCCTAAGAAGTCCAGTAATTTGAATTTAAATTTATTTTTGAATAATTTTTTTTGAAATTCAAGAAAGTTTTCTCAAATTCTCAAAGTTTCTCAAAATTATCTCCTTAGTTTTTGTCTGGTCGAACTCTTCGTGTAGGTGTTCTTCGAGTTTCTCCGAGTTGTAAGTTTAGAACGTTTAGTCTCGTAATTTGAACATGAATTTAATTTTGAACGGTTAATTTTTAAAAATATAAGAAAGTTCCTTCAAATTTCTAATGTTTTTTAAATTATTCCGTTAGTTTCGTTTCATCGAGCTTTTCGTGTAAGTTTAGAATGCTTTTTAAAATTAACTGTCATTCTTATTTTCTAAGAAACATTGTCTCTTCGCAATTCATTTCTATATCTATCTCTTTCCTCCTTATTTTATATATATTACATTTTTTTACCTCTTTTAATTATCATAATATCAGACTTAAGCATTGGAGAGAAACTAGTATTTTTATTTGTAGGCATATTAACGGCTCTGTATTTCTTCTAGCTACTGGCTAGGCTGTATATCCACCGTGGGCAAGGAATGACCGTAGGATGGCTTATGCGGCGATGGACGGCAGGGAGGCCGACTGCTGACGATCCCAGTCCGTTTTGGTACTGGCTTGCTAGCACCCCCTTCGCATCTGTCGTCGATGGCATACGAAAGCCACACCATAATTATTAGAGTTATTTGAATCATAATTTAAATTTTTACACATTTAAATAAAATTTTTAAATAAAATAAATGATCAAAGTTGAATGTACTTAAAAAAATCACATCAATTAAAAAACATTTTCCCTATTGACTTAATTGTCTCGAAACCGAAGGAACCAACCATGAAACCCCACAACTAAATCGAAATTGAAAGCCTTTTGAGTTTTTGCAATAATAGTCTAGCTACCCAAGTGTTAACATACGCCTTTGCAGTCTTCGTTATACACTTTCTATGCGTGCTTCGATTCCATCTTGTTAGTTGTACACATTCTATTCTTCGAGATGATTCAAACGCCTAGCTAACTTGTTTCGTATACTTCACATACTGAATTCAGCAACCTGTTGGCACAATGTAAAACTCACCAATCAAACAGCCAATCAAGAACAGTAAAACTTTTTAATGATAGGCGACAGCAAAGCCTCAATTAGCTCAGCTATCGTCTCCCGCTCAAACCTACGGAGGAGTACAAGATAATTGACGGTCTGCAACCGTTCTTCCCCTGGAACCAAACGCAAATTCTAGGACTGCACTGCTCCCAGCAACTCGAAGTCATCACACTGGCCGGTTAGCAATCTTGCCACGGAGCCAAAATCCAACAAATCCTTTTCAATTCAGCTGAGTAGTCACACTGGAAGTGTTCATACCGGCAATTACAGCACAAGAAACTGCAGCATCTAACTCAAAATTCATACCACGTTGTAAGGTTCATGCCTTGGAATGCTATTCTCCATAGCATAGGCGCACTGGACACATCATAATCAGAGAGCAAATGTTTCTCAGTGTCAGTAATGCTCAGTGTATTTCAATAAATCAAATGCAGTCAAGCTATGAAGAATAATTCCAACATGCAGTCTGATTCTTAATCATTGAACTTTGTGGTGTTATCCCTAATGTCAAAAATAGAAATGACACCTTGTTTAAACACAGTAAAGTACTTTACACATCACATTCTGAATTTATCAAGCTCTTGGTACATTGTAAGCCACTTGAAGTCCCCACAAGAACAAAATCAACTAAAACTTAGCACCCACACGAACCAAAAAAAAATTCAATAGCCAATCAAGAACTATAAACCGAATGTAGAGCTGGCATCAGACCCTCCAAGAGCAGCTCAGCTATCAGCCTCCTGATCATGAACCTGCGAAATGTCGACAACCTGCATGCGTTCTTCCTCTGGAACCAAGCACCAATTTGGTGACTGCACTGCTCTGAGCCACTTGAAGTCATCCACATTAGCCCAATTCCCAATCTCCTCATCAAGCCCGGAATCCTTCAAATCCTCTTCAATCCCTTCATACTTCAAAGCGTGCGGTGCAAACCTCACACCGCTGCAGTCCTCAATGATCGGCCTGCTCCTCACTCGCAAGTAGAAATCCGTGGCTCTCGCCTCGTGAATCCTGATCTGGTGGGCCGCCATCACAAATGTGCAGCCTTCGACATCCTCAATGAGCACCGAGCCAAGAACAGCTCCGACGAACACACGACAGTTCCTCAGCTTGTGGACGTACAGGGCCCGGCATTTGCCCTTGAGATAGACCTGGCAGGAGATCAAATCCGCGAGCGTGAAATCCCCATCCTTATCATTTGAGACTCTCAGATCCTTGACCAAGGTGGCGCCTTGGCTGCCGCGGAACCCGAACCCTGGCTGGATCGTGTCAAAGCCAGGCTTTGGAAGCTCTGGAGCCTGCGGCTGCGGTGGCGGCGGCAGAGTGGCAGAATCTTGAGGCGGGTTCTTGGGAGCTTTGCTCTTATTCCTGAAGGAGAAGGACTTCTTGGGCCGGATCTCGGAGGCCGCGACCCTGTGAGCTGCGCGGAGGTCTGCAGCGGCGGCAAGGGCGGAGCGGAGCTCGTAGGGTGGCAACGCGTGGGACGCCTCGGCGACGAGGCGGTCGAGGTCGTCGATGGCGGCCGCCGCGGCTGCGAGGGACGCGGGCGCGTCGTCGCCGGTCGCGGAGCGGCAGGCGGAGAGCGCGGACTCTGCGGCGAGCTTGGCTGCCGCGAAGCGGGAGAGGAAGGCCTCGACCGGGGACGCGCCGGTGGAGTCCGAGGACGGCGATTCGGCGGCGGAGGAGGAGCGCTTGGAGAGGCGCTCCAGCATGGCCAGGTGTTTGCGGTTTCCCGTGGCAGCGGCGGCGGCGGCGACCTTGGGCTGGTCGGGCTCCGGCTCCGGCTCCATTCCGGCGTCAGCGCCGGATGGCATCGGGGGCTCAGGGCTCAATACGAGGAGTGAGGACAACACGTCCAAATGGAATCGGGGTCGTGAGCACAGTTCAGCTAACGCGGGCCAAGCCTAAAACAGGCCCAGCTTGGCGTGCTGCCGCCCATGTCGAACTTGGGACGGGCCCAAAGATAGGCTTATTCCCATGGGCAACGGAATCGCGAAGCCACCACACCTACCAGGTCATAGCGAACGTGGGCCGAGTATAGCCACGCGCCTATATTCGCGCAGCCACGTTTCACATCTTGCATGCCACGTGCGGGGTTACAAGAGAAAAAAAAAAACCCTCCTACAGTACTTTTTCCCGTGCTGAAGCAATCCCCATTGATCGCCGTCTGCTCTTCCCCCGCGGCCCGACGCCCCACTCGAAAACGAAGGCGCCAAACCAATCGCCGACCAGCGAGCCGCGCGCAGCTCCGCCTCCGCCTCTTCTCCGCCGCGGCGCCCGTCCAGAGCCCTCCGCCGGTTTCCCTCCATTCGGCCCGGGACGGGCCCCCTAGGCCGGCGGTCCCCGCATCGACCCTGCCGTCCGCAGACGTGCCGTGTTCGGCGGGCGTACACTGTGCTGTGAGATCCCGGAACCCTAGCGTCGATCTCTTTTGCTTACTTTTTGTTTGGGTTGGGACGGATCGTGGCTGCTCGTCGCCTGCTCTGGTGGTCGGGGGGTTCAGTGGGCGGTGAGCCGCGGACGGTGTCGGCCACCTGTGCCGAAATGGGTGGGGAGAGGGTCGGATTGTCCGGTGGGAGTTCGGAACCCTTAGGCGAACGTGTGCCCAGACAGGGAGCGCCGCATGGGAATTAGGATGCCTGTAGTTCCTTGGGTTGCTGGTCCTTGGCTACCTATTTACACGTGGAGTTGTTCTTGGCCCTTCAACGAGGCCAGGGGCAACGAAAGGTTCTCACATTGTTCAGCGGTGTTAGATTAGATGGCTTCCTAGTGACGTTTGGTTGAGATGTGCAGTGCTCTTCTATCGGTGATTACTTGCCCAACGAATACACCGATTCTCTTGTGTTCCCAGATTTCTGGAAACGCTTTTGGTCCATGATTCTCTGCTTGAGTCGTGGATGGCTTAGTGGTACATTAGGTTGCTGTTCTAGTGGCTGCAACAACATGATGTTTGAATGGCATGAGCTTCTATAATGTTGCATACTCGTTTGTGCTTGCACACTGTCTGCAGATCTGTATTATTGATCATCTCTGTTGTAGTGTTCAGTGTTTTATAGTGTGCTGTGGCCATTTCTGTGAGACAGTAGTTTTTCTATATGAATGGACGCCTTTATGGGAGCAATAAAAGTTTTGCTTTATTATTTTGCAGGTTGAATCATAGGCCCAATGCCTCTCTTGAAGCGGAAACCTTTCTCCTTGCTGGAGCCCCCCAAGGACTTGGATCCTAAAGAGAAGATTTTCCAAGTTCGGTTCACAAAGGAGATATTTCGAGATTACCAGTACCCTTTTTTTTCTGTGTCAGGGGTGGAGCCCATCCATCAATGGTTATGACTTCATGTGGCAGACCACAGATTACAACAGAAACACAAGACACACAACCACTAAACAAATGAGCAGATAACATCAACACACACAAACCGTAACATGAACACACACAAGGCATAGAGAACCATAGCTCGCCCAATGTTACACAGGTTGACTCTTGGCAACTTGTCTCACTACCAAGTGAATCCTTCGGTATTCTTCTCCTTGCAGCAGCTAAGTGTAGAGTCGAGATCGACAGATGACAATCGTGATTTACAACGCCTTAGAAAACCATCCAGTATCCTAACAACATGCTGTAGCGTTCTTTGAGGAGTGGATATCCAAGAAAGGGCCTCATGATGAGATCCCTTCTGCCAGGGCCTCATGATGCTCGAGCCTCCACCAGTCCAGGGAATGGCCAGAGTGAGGTCTAGCCTGTCGATGCTGTTGCCAATGCCCTGCTGCTTCACCTGAAAGCCACATATCTAGAAGAGGTGGCTGGAAACAGAAGGGAAAACAGAGAGAAAGCAGGGGAAAATGTGAGTGAGAGTCAGTTAGTTTGGCTCTGTAGCTGGCTGCCGCCACTGCCTGGTGACTTGCAGCAGCAGTGACGGCTATTGATGCATTGCTGCGGGGTGGTTTGAGCGGCGGCTGGAGTTGCCTTGTACCGAGGTGTTGCAAGAACCTTTTTCTTATTTCCAGTTTGCTGCAATAGTTTACCGCATTAGTATCCTTTTCAAATGACAATTTTGTAGGTTTGTTGCTCAGTTTATTGTAATTGCATAGAATGAATTTTTTTTTTGTCTAGAAGCTTTATTGCAAATGCAAAAATTTTCTACCTGTTAGTTCTGGAATGTTGGAACCTATTGCTGTGGTACTCTGCTTTCCATTATGAATATAATGGAAGGAGGCTCTGTCCCATTTCGAAAAAAATGCAGTTTTTTTTTTTTTGCCATTTGTATCTGCAGCGAAGTATGATTTAGCAATGCAAATTCTGATGCTTGCATTCTTAACAATCAATCAGAGAATACCTGAAAAGGCTAAATCTTTATCGCCAAAGGGTTTGGACGTGTAAGGTGTCTGGCAAGTCTAATTTAACTTTTGAAGAATCTTTATTCTCTGAGCATAATGCAATGGAGAAGGCTCAGAAATTGCCAAGTGATCTCAAGGCCTGTATTCTTCGGATGACTCAATACAGTAAGATCCAAAACACAATTGGTTTTGTCTACTAAAATCTCTATTGTGCACTTTCATGTATTGTAAGTTTGTGTCATCAATAGATTTTATCCTTAACAAAAAAAAATCTATACTTTTGATGCGAGCAGTCCTAAAATATTGCTGTTTCACATACTGTTTTTTTCCCTCTCTGTCTTTCCCTTGATAAACCTAAAAAGCCTACAATGAGATTCTTAGGCATATTTCTTTAGTCTCCTTATGTGCTTGTCACTGAAAATGATGTTGCTGCAAGTGTCTCGATGTCTTTTTTTTTAAAAAAAAATTCTGATACTGGCATCTGTGCAATGGAGTCTGTTTTATATGATCGATTTAGTTGTAACATCAGGAGTAGCTATTTCGATTTGATCAAGCTTGAAGTTCTACGCTTGGACAGTTGACAACATGGTTGTTTGACCCAAGGTACACATAGTGTAATGCAAGGTGGCTACCCTTTGTTATTGTGTGAGCATCATGGACTGCTTGTCATTTAGTCTTTGTTATTATCACTGACTTGAATGGAAATAGTAATATTTGCCTTTTGTTTCAGGCACTCTTGGCTTATATGAGCTTGTTGATAAGATATATGCAAGTCTGCAGGAAGAGGCGTTTGAAGGAGTAGAGTTACATGCTTAAAAGGATGGTTCTGTGGCACCTTACAAGATTTTGAAGATTTTAGATTCTGGTGAATCAAAGATGTATGAAGTGGGTTGGTTTGGCCTTGGCAAGACTGTAATCAGTACTTCAGTGGTCAAAGCTGCAGATCTGATTCAGAGGAGGGCACCTGTCAGCAGGAATATTCTGAGGATTTTCATTCGAGATGCAACATCACAAAGTACCCCGTGGGTTATAAGTGAGCATCTTTCCAAAAAATATGGCATACCCACTGAGCCCCCTGAGGATATATTGGTAATCACATCACATTCATTTGGTATATTTCTGAGGACTACGTTATAGCACTAAAACTAGCATTCTATTTCCAGTATAATGAAGGTTTGCGAAAGAGAGGCAGAAAAAGCCATGAGAATGGAACTATTGAAGATGGGATGAAAAAGTTGAAGAGAGGTGATTTAAACTGAACCTGAACCACTTGTACCTATGATTTTGCTAGCACCCTTTTTGACTCATGCCATTCTTCCAAGCTGATTATTAATGTGTACTCCCTCTGTTTTTGTTTTCTTGTCGTTCAGACAAGGGATCTACTTCATTTTTGAACTAGGATCTATGTCCTAACACCAGTAAAATAAAAACAGAGGGTGTATGATTTCCACGTAGGCTGATACGAACTGATATGTGTTTGTTTGCTAGATGAAGGAAATACAAACACGACGTCTAAATATCCAATAGATGATGTCTTACTAAGACCTGCTGGCGATGATCCTGCTTGGTCAAAGAGACCTCCTTTGGCAACAGAGTTTAGAATGCCAAAACATTCAGTGGGAGATCTCCTTATTGTATGGGACTTCTGCTTGTCATTTGGGAGGCTTCTGAAGTTGTCCCCATTTTCGCTAACGGATCTAGAAAATGCAATTTGCCACAAAGAAAGCAGTGCTCTTGTTGTAGACATACATGCAGCTATTTTCCGCTTGCTTATGAAGGATCAAGGTGACTATTTCACCATTTTGAAGAACAACAAACGGAACTTAAAGGTTTCCCCCTTTCTGTTTAAAACCAAGACCCTTTACTCCCCTGTGGATGTTCTCTTTAACCTTTTTCCTATATTTTGCAGATAAGTTTAGTAACATGGGCTGAGTATCTATGTGATTTCTTGGAAATCACAAAAATTGAAGACCTCACTAGTAACATCTCGACAGTAAGACGTGGGTATTATGGTCTTATTGACACTGATATAAAGCTTAAGATTCTCCGCGAACTAGTGGAGGAAGCTGTCACGACTTCTGCTATCAGAGGGATACTAAGCGAGCGGGGAAATCAGAAACAAGCCCTTGCTGCGACAAGAAGAGGTGCCAGAAAGGATAAGGAAGAGCATAGCTTAAACCCTGAAATTTCCACAGAAAATGAAAAGAATCAGATAGATGGTGTGCAAGATGGGAGTGGGAGTATTGATGATCAGGTTAGGGGAACAGAACTGGACAAGAATAGTTCTCGAGGCAAGACAGATGGGAAATGGCATCTGGTCAGAACATGATCCAAGCCTTCTGTATTCGAATCATCATCATTAGTGAGTAGTGACAACTACTGGTATCTAGCCTTGCTGTTATGCTTAATATACTCAATGTGTTTGCAGGTGCAGAAGCTTGAGACAGATGAGAAACTGTCTATCCGTTCAAGTCCCCTTGGCAAAGACAGGCACTATAATAGATATTGGTTTTTCAGGCGTGAAGGAAGGTTTTTTGTTGAAAGTGCCAACTCCAGAGAATGGGGGTACTACAGCAGTAAGGAAGAGGTGATTGTGATACTCTAGTTACTGAAATCCATATGCTGGACATTCATGGTTGATATATAATAAGACTTGAAATAACAGCTTGATGCGCTCATGGGCTCGCTTAATGTGAAAGGTATAAGGGAGAGAGCTCTGAAACGGCAGCTAGAGAAGTTCTATAGTAAGATAAGGTATCTCGTCACTATTTGGGATCTGGGATTGGGTTCTCTTTATCGTACAAAGGGGTTTCATTTTGCTAATTGCTAACTACCAATTCTTCTTGGTCCATGTGACAGTAATGCCCTAGAGAAACGATCAAAGGATATCGCCCACAAGATGTTACTTGAAGAGGCTGTGCTACGCCGTTCAACCCGAGTTCGGGCTCAACCGAAGGATAACCCTTCCATGGCATTCCTCAAGTATGTTAACAAATGGAAGGATAACTGATTCAGTTGGCCACAGTTAGACTGTACATGGAGGAGCTGAGCTAGTAATAGTAGTGGGTGGAAGGGTTGCAGTTGCAATAGGAAGGGTTTGCAGTAGCAAGCCTCGACCTCGAGCATCCTAACTTCTGTTGCAAACCGAAATTTGATTTGCTTCTGTATGGCATTCTTTTCCCATTTTTAAGAAGAAATGAAAAGGTGGTAGTGACGTTGGTGACATTCCTGCAATGACCTTTTTTTTACATATCTGTGGTTCCGATTCTGTAGCCGCGCACAGCCATACTATCTTCAGGCAAAAGCTGGTGTTTATACGGCGTCTGTGTTTGCGACGGTGGAACTGGAAGGCAAGGGAGAGCGTCTGTGTTTGTGGGGGAGGCATTGCACACCTCGCCGCAGCCGGTTGCGCCAACGTGGATGGACCGGCGTCCACAGACAAGTAAATAGTCAGTCCAGAAGCAGCAAAGATATTTATTTCCTCGCGCCTGCCCGCACACAGACGGAGCAAACAAAAGGCAAGGCCGAGAAGAAGAGCCGCTGGTGGTGAGGAGGGTGATCCACACAATCTTCTCATTCTCTGGTGTGCGTGCTCATCTCTGCGAAGCGAGAGAAGAGGAGAGATGGCGTGCCCGGCGCAGCACATGCTGTCCGCGAGCGGCTGCATCTTCCTGAGCAGCAGCAAGCCGCATGCAACCCTCGTGCGGGGGACCCTCGCCGGCGTCGGCATTAGCAGCAGCAGCAGGCAGTTCCTTCTCACCTGCAACGCCTCGTCCTCGCCTTCTCCATCCTCGCCGCCGCCGGCCCCGCCGCAGGAGGACGCCGACTGCAACGAGGAGGAGTGCGCCCCTGAGAAGGAGGTATCCCCATTCTTCCACCAGTTCTCGTCTCATGTGTAGTAGTACTGGAGTAGCAAACAAGGTCCGTGCAGCGGCCGTCTTCTAAATTCTAAATAAGTCGGGATTTGTTGAGTGTGCGTGCAGGTCGGGAGCCTGAGCGCGGAGTGGCTGGCGGAGGAGAGGACTCAGGTGGTGGGTACCTTCCCTCCAAAGAGGAAGAAGGGATGGACCGGCCTCGTCGAGAAGGACACCGCTGGCCAGACCAACATCTACTCCGTCGAGGTCAGTACACTGCATACTACTAATCCTACGAGTTGTCTTTCTTTGATGAAAGAGATAGGGTAATTGATTCTGTGGTGGACCGAAACGCGCAGCCGACGGTGTACGTTGCGGAAAGCGCCATCAGCTCCGGCGCGGCGGGCGCGGCGGCGGAGGGGGCCGAGAACACGGCGGCCATTGCGGGCGGGCTTGTCCTCATCACCGTCGCCGCGGCCTCGTCCATCCTCATCCAGGTGAGCAAGAACCAGCCGCAGGTTCCCGCCGCCGACTACACCGGCCCGCCGCTCAGCTACTACGTCGCCAAGTTCCAGCCCCAGCCAGTCGAGGCCCCGGCCCCGGACGCGCCGGTCGAAGCGCCCGCACCGGAGACGGCGCCCACCGTGGAGGCCTCCGGCCAGCAACTGTCATCGTGAGCTAAGCTACCGCGCATCTTTGTATCGAGAAATCCAGCCAGTTTTGTGGCTGCTTACAGATGAGCTTGTAGAACATGCTGATGGAACATGTTACATGATGAAGCCTTTCCAAGTTTCTCAGTTTCTTGTGTATATACTACAATGGATTCAGCACCCGCGCATAACGAATATATGAAACATCCTAGGACTCACTACAGAAACCCAGCAATCTGATTCATACATGCTGCTCCTACGTCCAGGGACTTGACGTCCGAGCACATGTAGATGGATGCAATCCTTTTTTCAGAGGTCTCCAATAGAAATGGATGCTTTAAAACGATTCCCATGGATGGAGTTCCTCAGTGGTCACCGACACATGGACAATATTAGTTACGAGCCTTCAAATATGGTCGACGATTATAATTTTCGATTGTCCTTCAAAACGGCCTCAACTTAAAAGGCCAACAGTAATCATATAACGTGCATTCACCAAGTGGATACTCAGGCGAGAGCCATGTTTCGTTTAGGACAACCTACTCCCTCGACCTCGACCAAAGATGGCGAAATACAGAAATCCATCCCAGCCTGGTCCTCGCTATATATTTTACTTTTAGTATTCACAGTATCAAAGAGCAAGTTAGACAACCAATAATTTTTTTTGAAATAGACATGTTGCACGGGCTGGATATATGTTTCAGTCACAGTACAGGTGAGGAGGAGCTTCAAGTTGTCTTGGCTGCAGTTAGTTACGCAGATTGGGATTCATTAACACTTCCGGAGAGCCGAAGGACGCAGCAGATCTTCAGCAGGAAGAATCTGAGCTTGCTCGTGCCACTATCATCCATTCCGAGGTGGTCCGGAAAGGAGAGGTCCCTCAACTCGAGCATCTGAGTTCCCTTCTGAGATGTGGATCAGAGCTTGATGCCTAAGAGCGCCTGGACCTTTCACACCTGCATTTCTTTGTGAAGTAAGAATGTGTCTCCTTGGTCATTGTTGAATGCACGTCGCTCAAAGCTGCATACTGTGAGCTGCCTCAGTAACTTCTCCAGACATGAGTAAAGGCAGCTCTCTGGGTCCTTCATGTTGGGGTTTGTTGACAGTACAGCTGCGCTCACTGCATCGGCCACAAATTCACGCTGAGGTGAATCAAGAAGATATCCAATGCATGATTCTGCAGGCTTCTCATAAGCAAGCAGGGCCACACTCTCCTGCAGAAAGAGGAACATTCACCATTTAGCACACTGAAACAGAAATCAACTGAACTTCTGAAGACTTCAAAAAATGATCTTTCAGGCACA
The DNA here is from genome assembly GCA_001602295.1 of Zoysia matrella. Classification (NCBI taxonomy): domain Eukaryota; kingdom Viridiplantae; phylum Streptophyta; class Magnoliopsida; order Poales; family Poaceae; genus Zoysia; species Zoysia matrella. Next base: position 116,277 of record BCLG01001283.1, read on the forward strand.
TTGCTATTCTGATGTGCAATGCATACAGAAGACAAAAATAATCTAAAAGGACATGAAAGTACCTTGAGCAAACCCTCAAAAGCTTTGTGCGTCAAGAAGCTTGCCAGGTTCGCACGAGCATATTTCACAGCATCCTCCAGTTGTTCAGCCTAATGCATAAGAAATAGTTAACAAATATGAAGTAAGATGCAATGTAACATTCGCCATGTACAAGAAGGCATGCCAGCTTGCTCTTGGACAAAGGCTGGAAATTTAATAAGCAAGAAACTATCAAAATGGTGACCTAGTTCATTTTTAGTTTGTTAGGCGCAACACTCGTATTGTGAGGGATGACACTTAGTGTTGAGGACAATTTTCTCTATGTTTTTTACTCACTAGAATGCCATGACCAACCTGAGGGGTTATATATATATATATATATATATATATATATATATATAAAGCTGAAAAGCTAGTCTAAAATGCTAAAGCGAAAAGCTGAAAAGCTAGTCTAAAATGCTAAAGCGAAAAGCGTAAAGCACAAAGCATAAAGCGTCTGTACTAGACTTATTCTATCATTCTCTCCCTAAGTCTTGTGCGTCGTCTTCTGAGAGATTTGAATCATTCCAATCCTGACGCGAAGCTTCTAAAACTTGATCCTACCAAGGGACTTAGTGAGAAGATTAGCAAGTTGATCTTTGGTGTTGATGTAGCTTGTCCTGACGCTCTCTTCCTCCAAGCAGCCTCGGATGAAGTGGTACTTCACTCTGATGTGCTTGTTGCGCTCGTGAAAGAGAGGATTCTTTGTCAAGGCCAGAGCGGACTTGCTGTCTACCCTGAGCTCCACTGTTTCAACGTCTCTGCCAAGATGATCACCAAGCAGCCGAGCGAGCCAAAGCGCCTGAGTTGAAGCGGTAGAAGCCGCTATGTACTCAGCCTCGCAGCTGGACAAGGCCACCACATGCTGCTTGACCGACTGACAGCTAACAAAGCACTTGCCGAGGAAGAAGAGCACCCCGCTCGTGCTCTTGCTGATGTCGATGTCACCGACGTGGTCACTGTCGTTGTACCCGACGAAATGTGCCGCTCCGAGACACCTCGGGTAGTGGAGGCCGTGGTCAAGAGTCCCCGCAACATAGCGGATGATTCTTTTGACGGCCTGCTGGTGCTCCGTCATCGGTCGCTGCATGAACCGACTGACGTAGCCGATGGAGAACGCCAAGTCCGACCGCGTGTGGGCGAGGTAGCGAAAGCTTCCCACAAGGCGTCGGTACTGCGTGGCATTCACCTCTTCTGTCGTGCTGTCACGGCTGAGTTTCAGCCTTTCCTCCATCGAAGTGAGAGCTGAGTTGCAGTTGGTGAGCCCAGCTAGCTCAACGATGCGCTTAGCGTAGGCGATTTGTCGAAGTGTGATGCCGGAGTCGTCTTGGTGCACCTCGATCCCCAAGTAGAAGAGAGGCCCCAAGTCACTCATCTGAAAGGTGGCCTTCATCTCCTCCTTGAACGCTGCCACCTCCGCATCTTTGGTACCCGTGATCACCAAGTCGTCGACGTAGACACCCACCAGCAGGGCATTGCCGCCGTTGCCCCGCCGGTAGATGGCCGCCTCATGCGAGCTTTGCTCGAAACTCATCCCCTTTAGCGTGGAATTCAGCTTAGCGTTCCACGCCCGTGATGCCTGCCGCAAGCCGTAGAGGGCCTTGTGCAGGCGCAGCACCTTGCCCTCCTTGCCGAGGATGATAAATCCCGACGGCTGGTGCACGTAGACCTCCTACTTCAAGTCGCCGTTGAGAAACGCCGACTTGACATCCATGTGGTGGACGCGCCAGCCCTCTTGGACAGCCAGCGCAAGGAGGAGACGCACGGACTCCATCCGTGCAACGGGAGCGAAGGCATCGTCGAAGTCGATCCCCTCCTGCTGCACAAACTCGCGTGCCACCAAACGAGCCTTGTGCTTGACGATGGCACCGGCGTCATCCTTCTTCAGCTTGAACACCCACTTAAAGGTGATCGCGCGGTGTTCAGGAGAAAGGTCAGCGAGTTCCCAAGTGCGGTTCTTCTCAACCGCATCCATCTCTAGCTTCATCGCGGCGCGCCATGCCGCGTGTTCTTCAGCCTCAGCGAAGGAACGAGGCTCGCTGTTGTCGCACGCAAGATGCAACTGTGCCTCCAGGTCGTGAGGCACCAGTCCCGGCACCGGTGCGTCGCCGAGAAGGTCCTCCATCGTGCGATACCTCAACGGCTCGCCGTCGTGGTACGCGTCGACACGCTTCTCGTCGTGGTACGCGTCGACACTTCACCGGGTTGTGCTCGACATGAGCAGGTGCTGGTGTAGACGTGCCTGAAGGAGTAACTGTCGATGCCGGAGAGCGTGGCGTGGCCAGCTGTGGTGGTGGTGGTGGGGAACTCGTTGCAGCCGGTGTCACAGTCGCTGGAGTCGGTGGAGGCTCGAGGACTGGGGTAGACGTGCTTGGCGAAGAAGAGCTGCCCACTCCCTCAGCTCCCTCGAAGTGGACGTACTCGACGGTGAAGTCGTCGTACGCCGGAGTCGACCCGTCGTCCACCATCTTGCCCCACGCCCAACCTCGCCCTTCGTCGAACACAATGTCGCGAGCCGTGCGCACATGCAGTGTCTTCGGGTCAAAGATGCAATAGGCCTTCGTGCCCTCCGCGTAGCCGATGAACACTCCCGGAGTGCTCCTGTTGTCGAGCTTGCCGACGTGACCAAGCTCTTTGACGAACGCAAGGCAGCTGAAGGCGCGCAGGTGGGCAACCGCCGGCTTGCGTCTATGCCAAGCCTCGTACGGCGTCCTGCCGCCGAGCGCTTTGGTGGGCGAGCGGTTGAGGATGTAGACGGCTGTCACCACCGCCTCTCCCCAGAAGATGGGCTGCATCCCCCTCTGCTTAAGGAGGGCTCGGGCCATCCCCATCACCGTCTGGTTGCGCCGTTCGACGACGTCGTTCTGGTGCGGGCTGTACGACGCGGAGTAGTGACGCTGAATCCCATCGTCAGTGCAGTACGACGCGAACTCAGCCGCTGTGAATTCGCCGCCGTTGTCGGTGCGTAGCACTCGAAGCTTGCAGCCACTCCTCTGCCGTAGCCAGCTGACGCTTGATAGCATCAGTTGCTGCCGCCTTGGTGTCGAGGAGGTATGCCCACATGTAGCGAGACACGTCGTCGACGAGTAGCAGAAAGTAGCGCCGGCCTCCAGATGTGGCCGGTGTCACGGGAGCGCAGAGGTCGCCGTGCACCAGCTCCAGCTTTTTCTTGGCGCGAAAACTCGCCTGACGAGGGAACGGAAGTCGCCGCTGCTTGGTGAGGACGCAGGTGTCGCAGAGCTGCTCCACATGCTCGACCCGCGGCATGCCCTGCACCATCTCCTTGTCGCCAAGCTGCTTCAGGGCCTCAAAGTTGAGGTGCCCAAAACGCTCGTGCCACAGTCAGGCGTTGTCATCGCAGCGGGCTGCGAGACCCACGGGCTGCGCCACCTGCACATTGAGGACGTAAAGGCGATTAATGCATCTGTTTACCTTGGCAAAAGGCGACGATGACGGTCTCAGATCCTCATGATTCCAATCTTGATCTCCACGCGTGAGCCATTCTTATCCAGCTGGCCCAGACTGATGATGGAGTTCTTTAGTGTGGGGACGAAGTGGACTCCAGTGAGGAGTCGGTGTTCGCCAGTCTTGGCGACGAGGACAATGGAGCCAATGCCCCTGATGTCCACAGCCGAAGAGTCGCCGAACTTGACGGAGCCGCGCACGTTGACTTTCAGGTCGGAGAAGAACTCTCTGCGACCCGTCATGTGGTGAGTGGCATCACTATCGAGGAACCAGCCGTCGATCTTATCGTCGCTGGAGCCGTCACCGAGGAAGGCGTGTGCCCTCGGCTCGTCGAGGTTGAGGAGAGCTGTTGCGGCCGATGCTGCTGGAGGTAGCTCGATGCTCCCGTGTGCTAGGAGCAGAGCTGGATCCTCCTCCTCAGCCTGTGCAACGTGAGCCTGACCACGCCTCGGCTGTCGACAATCCCTGGCCCAATGGCCAAGCCTGCCACAGTTGCGGCATATGTCGTCTTGTGCCGCCCTGCGCTCACCGGACCTGGTCGTAGTCGACGTCACCGTACCGGACCGCCTCCCACATGTGCCGCACCTGGAGCTTCACCCTCATCACTATGGACCACTCGACGTAGTTGATCTTGGTGAGGAGGGGCCATCCACCACCGACACCGGCGTCCCTGACGACGGTCTGGAGGCCGTGGTGACCATGGCGCCGGTCCGAGGAAGGAGAGCCACGCCGCCTGTGAAGGCTGCGCTCGTCGTCGTCCCGTCTGCCGTGCCGCCGGTTGTACTCCATTTGGGCCTCCAGCTGTGCCGCCTGCTTCCGCAGTCGCTGGGCCTTCAGCGTGCGGTCGATGCGCGGGTCGCGCCAATGGTCGCGTTCGCCGCGTCCGCCAGAAGAACGACCGTCGCACGCATGTCCACAGGGAGTGTTGCCGGCGTGTCCACGCCCGTCTGGG
>BCLG01001284.1:6403-25160 GCA_001602295.1 Zoysia matrella
TAAAAAAGCAGGATGACAGAGTACAGAGTACACACTTACCATTAGAAGAGATGGAGCAACCGAGGGATCTACAGAATTGTACACAGCGAGCTTGGGGAACACGCTGTTGACGAGCTGCCTCTGCGAACTTTTCTGCAAAATGAAGGGCACAGGAGCAGCTGAAGGCAACAGATCCAAGCTCCTATCAAGCAATTCGATGCAACATAATCAGCAGCACAAACCTGGTCGCACGTCGCCGCGAGCTCGTGGATGCTCCGCGCCAGCTGCGCGTACGAAACGGGCTGCACGAGAAGCAGATATCACAGGGTGAGACTACACAGATAGCAGAAATGGCGGGACGGTGGGTACGGAAGGGGCGGGAACGAACCTTCTTCTTCCTGTTGCGCTGGGGCAAGGCCTTGACGGGGTTGAGCGCCTTGGCGGCGGAGATGGTCTCGTTCTGGATCTGCATCAGCGTCCCCTTCTTCGACTTGCGATCCGCCGGCGCCGCGGTGGGCTTCCCGAGCAGGGAGCCGCCGCCGCCGCCGCTGCCCGAGGCGGACTGCTGCGACGACGACGAGGAACCGGAGGCCGGGGCGGCCGACGGATCCGAGGTGATGAGATCCATCAGCGTCGTGCCAGATGAGTCCTGCCCGGAGGCCATGGCCGCGGGCGAAGAGGTGAGGGGGCGGGGCTGTGCGAGTGTGAGATCTCCGGCGACCTGTGCGACTTGTGGGGCTTTTCGGCTCGGGCGGTGCGGTGTGGATGTGTGATACGTACTCCGTAGTGAAACAGGGGCTGGATCGCTGGATCCAACCGCCAAACAGAAACGAGTGGGCTGGTCTATGAGGCACTCAGGGTCCGACCGTGCCGCATCGGATCCACTGCCGATGGGTCATGCTCTACGGGCAGTGGTTCAAATGTCTAAAGCTGTGAGAACCGGGCGCAGGCCCGGGTGGTCAGCGCCGGAGCGGGCCGAATTTAGGCGAAATTTTTCTAATTTTTTCTTTTTTTATAAAATTAAATTGATTTCTGTGAAATTTCTGCGAAATTTCTGTGAAATTTTTGCGTTTCAAATAGGGCCTTTTCAATCTTTCAATATATTTATTCCTGTTGCCGTCTCTGTTTCTTGTTGTGGTAAATTGTCATAAATTAATAGTTAAAAATCCATGAGGTAATTATGAACCGTTGGTTTTGTAACGACTGAGAATGGCGAAGTTTTGGGGGGAGGGGGATACGGATCCCTGTGCTGTAAGGTCATGTCGTGACTGATGAGAAGGTATGAAAGTAATATTGATAATATTTGAATATTTTCTTCTCCCATGTTTAACTAACTTAGCATTCTCACTATAGCCATGACAATATAATGTGGTTCGGTGTCGCCAATAAATGCATATCATTGTTGTCACTATCAACAAAATCCATAAGCAAGCTCACAGATGACAATAGTGTTTATCATTGTTCTTAGAAAGAGAGAACAGAAATGAAATAGAACAAATAAATGAACTTGTCAGGTTGCTTTTTCAAGTTCACCAACTGGTCGTTTAACATTGTTTTGAGCCTCATTCTCTCGCGCTATCCAAAGGTTAACAGTACACACCTTTGCATTAAATTTACAAACGGATAGGTTTAGATAATCTTTCGAGTATGAAAGTTCCTTCTTAAGGGATTTCTTCTCCCTCTCTGAGCTTTCTGATAACTGCAAATTCCTCTCCAAATCTTTGATAGATTCCTTTGCAGATGCTGATGATTCAGCACTGATTCGAGATTCGATCTCTTCACTGAGTTGTTCCTAAATCAGCAGGAACCATGATATATTCATATCCATTATAAAACGACGATATGGCACGCCCCAAAGTGTAAAACAAATGTGTAAGACATACGAGTGCAACAAACAAAAAGATGAAGATCATGTGTCAAATGGGATTTCGCAAAATACATTCAAGGATAAGATTGACACCTCAAGTTCATGTATTTTCGTTACTTGGTTACAGCGCAGCTACCACATCGTACCTTACTGGGCCTCAACCTCGTGTGGTTCTCTTTCTCTGAAAACAGAACATGCCCCATTTTCAGCCAAGAAGTGGTTGCACTACAAATTAATCATGACAAGTTCCATTCATCAGAATCAAAAGAATTATTTGCACTACTCTTCATTTTTGGTAGAATTAAAAGAAAGCAGCAACAAAATTTCTTCCAGCCTAAATTCAATATGGAAGTAGTAGACATGTCTCCTCATAGATATTGATCATGTATGCTCGCCACGAAATCTTACCACCATAACCTTGCATGCTTCTCATTGAATCTCTCTCAGCTGCAAGAAGAGTGGAGCAAGTGAAATACCATTCATGTTTTTTAAGGCTTTATACATTCTGAAAATGTTCGCTACGTTTTCCATAGAGTTAACATATCTCCCACATGATGTACATCCAACACCACATAGGCATTCCACGAAACCATACTATTTCGAACAATTCTGAAAACAACTTGCCATCTTGTAAAGTTGCAACACACAAACTGCAAAGATAAAATTTGATAAGCAGGCACAACAGAATTCCCAACGGTGACATCCTACACATCTACACATCCTACAGTCCTACTTTATCCAAATGCTAGAATCGAACAAATGTATAAAAACCGTACAGGTCTACCGCCTAACATATCGAGCTGGTCGCGCGATACAGGAAAGGAGGGCAAATCATACCATGTAGTCAGTAGTGATGAAAGGGTTGTTGACGGCGACGAGCTCGACATCTTCGCTCTGCAAGGATACCCTGGCAACGAGACTGTCAATCCTGCTGTACCCTGCATCCAACTCCATACCTCAAATTCAATTATTTTCTTTACTTGTACGGTACAACTCCTGATTTTCACTTTAACTCCTTTAGTAGCCATCTTCATTGATCCTCCTCTGGCCTTCTATATCTCTCTGTACATCTTGCCCTTTGCTTCCTGTCCTCCACGTCATTGATCACTTTATGTAACTGCAACAGCAAAGGAAATATGACAGCTGTGAGAAAAGGAGAAACCTAGTGAACAAGCCAACTAAAGAAAAGAACGGCGCAAAGAAAATATGCTTCCAAAGTTTTCAAACCTATGAACTATACCATAAAATTCTTTGATGCTTACTTTCCTCAAGAAAGAAATAAAGCTATCTGCAGGAAGGAAAATATGCTAAATGGAAAACCATGTTGCCATGCAAATGTGTATAACTTACATTTTGAGATAATAACTCTGCACGCACATCTGATCTGCTACCCCATGCTTCAATACGATCTGGGTATTTAGTCAACACTACAGCTGGTTTTTTCAGCACATAGGTGACACCCAAATAAAGAACCTGAAAAAAAAAAACTGAACAATCTTTCGTGATAGTACCAACTAAACCCATTAGCATAGAATGAATTACTTGGAACAAGAATCAGTTAAGTGACAAATAATGGTGATGGTACGAAGTCATTGCAAAGAAAAAAAAGTGCAGTCGCCAAATAGGTAATTTGACGACAGTACCTGCTAGTCAACTTGAGCTGCTAGTGAACTTGAGCTGCTCGTCGAGCTGCTTGAGTTTGTAGTGCTTAACGACATCTTTAATTTCAGCTGCTCTCTGTTCACGAATATTAGCAAATTAGAGGCAAATGCAAGCACAATACTTTGTTCTGTTCTGGTTGCGCATCTATTATCTGTTAGATCTCCCTGGCTTTGCTCAGTTCTAAGCCTCAGTGTGATCTCCCGAATGACAGTTGCAGCATAAAAAACATTCAGACATGATAAATATTATGCTTAGTTAAGCAGCAGTATAAATAATTGGTTGTGCATCAGTCCTAGCCACTCGTTGGGCAGAAAAACAGGACTGTAAGCATTAAGAAATCAACCTAATTGGCTAATTTTACCCTTGGATTACAGCAAAGATGCAAAGCAATGAAAACACAGCATAGACCATGGGATTGCTTACATATATGTCAGCTCTATAATGGCTTAGCAGCGAAAATAAAAGGTACATCTCAATTCCCATGACAAAGGTGATGCGGCAAAATAGATAAAATTTCAGTGCATTGTTTTCATTGGAGAGCACAGAAGTTTTAAAAGGTACATCTCTACCAGTAAATTTCAGTGCAGCATTTGCATGGTATTGGTTGTACAGTTGTTGATCGAGAAAAATACTCAATGTGGTCAAACTATGAAGGCTAAACCTATGGACAGATAAATCTATAAACCTTGTGAGCACAAGATAATGCATACCACACCTGAAGTAAAGGTAGAACGCCCAGGCAGGCCAACCATGATTGATAATCTCAAACTGATATAAGCCAAATAATCACACTGACCTGAGGCCATCGACCGCCAATATTAGTAACACAAATTTGGTGTCTGGCAATGCAGCCACCACTTTCTTCCCCTCATCAATCCACTTATCTCACCAAGAGCCCGACCATAACACCATCAGCAGCAGCAACCTATGTCCTCTGAAGAACATCTCCACTCGCCAAGCTGAAAGTTGTGTCTAACCCTCATCCGCTCATGGCGGCCGAGTACGCCTCTGCCTCCTCGGCTCCCATCCCCTGCACGCAGCACAGCTACCTCAGACCGTGGAATAGCATCGACACCCGCAGCTTCAGCTTGCGAACGCGGCCCTGGTGCAGAGAGCGGAGTCGTGGAGCACGAGATGGACAGGGGCGACGCCGAGCCCACGGGCAGGCGTGTACGGGGACGAGGCCGGCACCAGAGCTCTTGTACCCGCGTCGGGTTCCTGGTACGGACCTCGCCAGTCTGGACGAGATGTTCGAAGGCGTGGAAGATGTCGTAGTCCATAATCTCGCGGAGGGCGCTGGCGTGCTTCAGGGCAGCCGCCGCGGGCGGAGTTGGGGAGAGTCCCTGGCCAGGAAGGTTGAGGACTGCGGCGAGGACGCCCGGGGAGGAGAGGGCGGGGAATACGCAGCAGCAGGAGAAGGATCCCGCCGCGAGGGCGAGAAGGATGAGCACGTGGGGTGGCGCGAGAGTGGTGACGGGGCGAGAGGAGATGGCGAAGAAGCCGGGGTGCGACCGAGCTTCAGAATGCGGCCGAGGAGGCTTAGGAGTAGAGGCTGGAGAGGGGGCGTGGTTGGAGATCGACGAGGCGAGCGTGACACGAAATTGGGTGGCGTTTGGATTTATGAATTTGGCGCTAGGATTGGGCAAAGGGAATAGAAATGAAAGATTTGGACTGTTTATTTCTTCATCTCATTAAATTTCAGTTATCTATTTATTTTTTATTTTCAATTCTATCTTTTATTTTTCTGTTAGCTAAACGGCACTTTGAAGATAGAAGAGGGGCAGCACCAAGACGTGGATAGACGACGTATATCCGTTAGTATTTCTAAGCTAAATAGTTGTGTGTTTCTCTGTTCGTTGAAGATTTCGCTGATAGCAGCAAGGTAGATATTGGTAGCTGCTCTGCATCAAACTCAATATAACATAGTAACAACCAAAATCATGCTACCCCAACCAAAGGGGTCTATGTAGCACAGCGTTTATCGTATATTTTCGGTGTTATAAATATGATATTTAGATTACTGATAATTCGGTTATGCGTACTCTTGATATCAAAGGAACTTTATTAATGTTAATATTCTACACAGGCAAAGGCAAAAGTATGTTTGACAGAGCTTATTTCAACCGATTTATGCTATTGTTTGTACACTATAGATATATAAACTATTTTCACTCAAACTAAAAAAACCATGTTTTTGAAACTTTTCGAGTTTATGATACCGTAGCTATTGTAACGACAGTATCATAAGTCGAAACCGCCGTAAACCATGCCAAAAGAGGCTCTAAAGAGAAGATGAGGTCGAACCCCAACACCTGGTATCCTGGCTAAAAATATCACGAGGTGAGACAACCAATCACCTCCAGACTCTAGTCTTGATTTTTCTTGCCAGTTTCTTCTTCCTGAAAATAAAAACTGATTGATATCTCGATATAACTTCTTGTTTGCCGCTTTACTATGTGTTGACACCAGGGCGAAGATATTCCCCAAGCTACTCACTCACCAGTCACCACTTGGGAGGGATCGTTACAGTTCGCTCCACTCTACTCCGAAAGTGAACGTCCTGACTCTCCATATGCCAGACCGATCATACTACCCGTATGACAGAAGACGGTTATACTCGCCATACTACATACAGCAGACGGTCGTTGCCAATTGGTTCTGGTTCCAGTTATTGTTGCGGCATAAGTGACGTGCATGTACCATTTGATGATTTATTTTTTGAATTTTCGTTTTGTGGATGTAATCTTGTATATTATGTATAGAGAAGCACGGTCCTTACTACTAGTACATGTGAGCAGTATGTGGGCGTTGTGCATCTAGCGCTTCGTGAAACACTGCAGCCAAATGTGCATTTGATGTTCTAACATTTTTTATGACAAAAAATTGCTTGAAGCCATACATAACAAAAACATTGACTCTGGCCATCAAATTTCATGCCATGAATTAGAGTCAAACCGTGTTTTTGACAAAGGGGAACTAAGATCATCAGACATTTTGACTAAAATCTTGGTCAAAATATCCAATTCTCCTCAGGAAAACTTCAGTTTTGTGTGCTCTGAACTAAATAGGCCGTCGTGAAGATAAACCCTCTGACGTTACCAACCATGCCCTTCTAACTAGTAGCGAGTAAACTTTGCTAAAACGAGCATGGTAGCATTTTCTGATTACTACTGAAAATATGAAACATGCGACTATGGGAGTAAGCACTCCCTTTCCCTTACTCCTAGGACCCAAAATTCTCGATCACACAATCAACATCGACATAATCCTAAGCCTCACTAGTTACCAGAGACCAAATAAGAACACTAAATATATCGCATCAATTGACACACTTGTTCTGTAGCAAAACAATGGCATGAAAAGCCAAAAGTTGAGAAGATAGATTGAACAAGGCAAGTCATTAGAAAATTGTACGTCCAAACCTAGTTAAAATGACAAAAGTCTATATGTTGGGCAGTTGAACTAAGCTGCCTTCAAATTTGCATGACTGTTCTTAGGTAGTCCGCAAAGCACTCTGTTCCTCAAGCTGGCTATCCTGCTTAAAGCTAGTTTTGGGGTACTGTACAGTGGAAAATCAGAATATCCTAATTAATCAGCGACTGACTTTGCAGTTGATGATAATGGGAGCAATGGACCTATGTCCAGCATGAGCTTTGTGGCCCAGCAAGAAGCAAGTGTGTACACTCAAATCACAATTCTGGGTGGAGCGGAATTACTGACGGCGGGCAATCTGTCCTACTTCCTGCAAGGGAGTAGTATGCTAGAATCTGTTGCTTACCCTGTGGACAAGGATCACTGGGATCTGGGGCAATAAATTCAATGTTCCAGAAGGGGCGTCTCATTTTCAAAAGATCCTCACCAGTTGGAGATACCCTGTATCCTTGCACCCATAGATATCTCAGTGACTTCAGTTGTAGAGCTGCAGTGGCCAATGCACGCTCAGTGAAGCAACAACCCCTCAGTTCCAGTTTTTGCAAGCTTGGGCACCCTTGTGAGAACTGCAGCAGTCCCTCGTCAGACTGGCCAACATTACCGAGTAACATGTAACGGATGCTCTTACTAAATTCACCAATGTAGCCAAGGCCAATATCAGATAGAACCCCAGGCCTCACATAAAATGCAAATCTCCGGAGTTTGGTGCAACCTCTCAGCAAGCCACGAACCCCATCATCAAGTGGAATTTCAGTTAAATATAGTTCTCTTTCAAGCAGGACAAGGCGGAAGTCGTTTAGATTTTTGCAGTGTGTACCAATGGCCTCTAAAGCTGCATTTGTAATGTCCGAGACATGTGTTGCCCAGTATGTCAAGTCAGGGCAACCTTGAGCTATAGCCATCACCCCGACTTGTGTAACAATACCTTGTTCATCCTCAAGAGCCCCGTGCTCATCATCTCCCCTCTCTACCCTGAGTCTCTGTAATTTCTTGCAGGTCTGAGCAACAACTCCTAATCCCAGATCCCCTATCACATCTCTTACCTGTTTGTCATGGGAAAAGAAACAGCAATACAAAACATATAAATATCATACTCATTTTCACAACATCAGAATAGGAAAGACAAACACATACAATAATCTTCCAACATACCTCTAAAACTTCTAAATTGGGGCAGCGCTGAACTATCTGACAGTGATCCTCGGTGGAAAGGAATGTAAACTGAAGGTCCAACTTCTTAAGTCTAGCAGCATACGGAAACAGTATCTGTATATCATTTGATTCCATGTAAACTAAACCCATGCTGTGCAATGAGGGAGGAAAATAATAGTTCTCATAATTTCTACTCTCCACAGCTTGTCCCTGATAATCAAAGGAGCCACCAGCAAAATCCTGTAGTATCTGTGTTGCACGGAACAAACCGATCAGGTCACGCATGAGGCACTCACTGATCTTCAGAGTTTTCAGCTTTTGGCAATTGTTCACAAGAAGGGTAAGATACTCCGGGGATGCCTTGAGTTCAGTTAAGAAGAAATTCAGCGTCTCGAGAACATAATTATTAGTAGCAAGGTCATGAATCCATTCATCATTCTCTTCCTCATCGATCTCGCTTTCTTCCAGAAACAGTGTTTCCAGTTTCCTGTACGTAAAATAGACATGGATGGTTGAGATTCAATAAGATAGATGAATGAAGGGTTACGATCTTCTCTCTTCATTTCCCTTTCCCTATCCCTTGCTCATTTCCAAATTGCCAAACATCAGGAAGCATATGCTCTCCTCCTGATAAGTAATACCTGAAGGGCACACCTGCCAAGGTTCATTTATATAAGACTATTTCCCTATATCCCTCCAAGCAAAACAAGAATATATGAAGGTGAGCAAATGCAACATTTCCTAATCACCATCCCAAAACTATAATTCTCCACAGTGAACTCACAGTGAGATGCATTTAAGTGCACCTTTCCCGTTATTAAGGGGGGAAACACCCTTATCCGTCCACCACTTGCAAAATCATTTTTCTAATAACCGGACCATATGATATATGATATGGAACCGTGAATTCTATCCGAGAAAAGACGGGAAAACTATAATCGACTCTTGATTCAAAAGGAAAAATAGAAAACTATAATGAATTGTAATTCAGTGATTAGGGGGAGGGGATTTACTTGCAGCTGCGGGCGACTAGGGTGAGCGATTTTGTGGAGAAGCCAGAGCAGCGGTCGAGCTTGAGAGCGACGAGCATGTGCGCCTTAGATTGGACGAGGACGGTGATGTCCTCGTCGGACAACATCATCCTGCGGAGGTGGAGCGCCTTGAGGAAGTGGAAGGTGGCCGAGAGCTGCCGGATCCACGGCGACGCCGATCCGCCCCAGTCGTCGGAGATGAGGTTGAACATTGCCGCGCGGGGCTTAGCCTTGAGCTTGAGCGACTCGAGGCACGGGAAGCGGCGGAAGAGCCTCTCGGGCGTTGTGGAGTAGGCCATGGCCACCGTGACGTGCTTGCGGCTGAGCGAGTCCATGCGGTTCCAGTGGCGGCACACCAGCGAGATGGAGTCGCGGTCCCAGGGGTCCTCCACGTACCCCAGCACAAGCCCCAGCACCGTGTCCGGGATCCCGAAACTCAGTGTCCGCCCCAGCTGCCGCTCCCCGCCTCCGCTGCTGCTGCCCTCGCCGGCCATCAGGTCGGTCGGACTGAACCGCCCGCTGATCTGCCGCGACTCGATCCGCTCCCCCTCGCACTCGCTCACGGCCTCGCCGCGGATTGATCTGCTCGGGGGTGGCGCGGCGTGGGACGGTGGAGTGGACAAGGGAACGGTAGAGGGGTGGGGAATTTTACGGTTACGGGTCTCCCGGTTCCGTCGAAGCGGCGGTGAATCCTTTTTATCTGGGCCGTGTGCGGCACTGAGGCTGCGCGAGGGGTGGGCCTGCGCTCCGTGCACCGTGCCCTGGATTGTGCCAACCAATGGCCAACGAGGCGGTATCCCGCCCCGGCTGACGAGCGGGGCCGGGTTGCAGATATTTCCTGTTCTGTCTATAGCTGGCAAGGGGCAACCGTCGTCGCCGGTTGCACCTCCATCTTACAGCGGGATCCCACGATCTCATAAAATCCTCCCCGAGCTGTCGGGAGAGCCATTCTGAGATTATGGAAATCTAGGAGGAAGATTATGGGAATCGTAGTAAAATCTGCAAGCCTTTTGTTTTAATATATCAATTCTAAAAGTGGAACTCTCAACCGTCGGTAGAAATAGACACAGCTTCTCAATCGACCGTACCATGGGCAGTCCATGGCTCATATATGAGCCAATCAACACTGAGTTAGGAGTTCGCAATTTATTACCACGCTATTACCCTATTTTCGCTTACAAAACATGATAGTACATCACTTCTGCTTGAGCAGCTAAAATTAAATGGGCATCACTTTCGTACTTTTCAAATATGAGGCATCGTGTGACCATCATATTCTTAGTTTATGTATTTATGTCTTTTCCTGCTAAACAGACATTACTGATAAAATAGGATCTATACCCCTTGAATTTATAGCGTAAATTCAGGAGTGCTACAGTAACTTCAATTGAGAGGATTTGGATCCGATAAAATAACTTATGGTCATGCTCACATGTTAGCGATCATGTCAGCAATGATGTTACATCAAACAAGTCCATCCATGATGAGGATGGAGATGAACCGTGTTTTTCCCATGGTCCACCGATACCTAAATGTAAGAGCAAAGTAGTCGAAATGCCCACACATTTTTAATTTGAGACTATTTGCATTTATAATATTACTTTGAAAAGATTTTTTATCATATAATACTAATACTATAATATTAACTTAGTCATCAATATGTAAAGACTAGCCATATAGTATAGTGTCAGCTTTCATTTTATAATATTTATATTAGTCATCGACATGTAAAAAATTGATGGTACAACTAGATTTTTTTTGTTTAATTTGTGTGTTCCAAGCCGACGCACAGCACATGCATGCCATCTGGACACCAAAATGTGGTTGCCACGCTAGTTTGTGGACACTCAAGCAGTGGTGTTTGTCAGTGGCCACAGGCCGCCCAGCCCGCATCGCATCTCATTTATCGATCCTGGCCACGGCGCGATGGTTGTTGAGTGTTTTTTTTATCACTTTTTTTATAGTGTTTTTGTTTTTATAAATTTGTAAAGTTTAAAATACATTATTAATGTGTTATTTATTGAAAAAATTCTGTAAATATATGACACATGTAACCGAATGATATAATTTAAATTTTGTAAAATTGTAATTGTATATGTCAAATTAATCCTTCTGGTTACGCACGCACATCACGCGCGCACGCGCTGAGCGTCTCCCATGCTATGCAGCCTATGCTCGATCAGTGACTCACGTGAATGCCAGGACAGGGGACCTTGACCTGCCAGGTGCCAGCCACAGCCTGCCACAGCCGAGGTCCGCAAGCGGCCGGCAACCCTCGCGGATACGGCAGAAGCGCGCATCGCCGCATTCTCGCGTGGCGGCGAGGACGACTCGTCCTGCCTTTCGAACCGCTGGGCGTGGCACGGCACGGGGAAGCACGATCCGGTCGAATGCGTTGCCGAGTTCTGGGGCGAAAGATAAGAGGATTAGGTACACGGGTGTGAACAGAGTGAATGATAAAATTTATAAGTGAGATTTATTTTTTAAAAAAATGTAAAATTTATTTTATTTATTTATTCATCGATTCAACAGTTTTTAATATAACAAATATGTAAAATGTCAAATATAAAATCTGCACTACAATTCTAGGTGCTTTTGAACGAAAGTCTACAGGTAGCAGTCCACTTTCCAGCCGCGGCACGGACGGCATGGCATGGTACGCCCACATGGCCGGCACGGTCGCGGGCGCTTCAGTATCGTATTGGACCGGAAAGGCGGCGTGTCCGCGACCGGAAAGTGGGAAGCTTTCCGGAAAAGGACCAGGCAAGATGAGAGCTCGCCGGCCGCGAAGGGTCGCTGTCGCACCGTTAAACTGGGATGGAGATTGGATGACACAGGACGATTTGAATTTTGAGCCTATTTGTACTGCCGAAAAAAATTCTGACTACCATTATGAAACTGAACTGAAATTTATATACAATTCATGTAAAGTTACATTTCAAACAACATTAAATTCACCGCAATTCAATGGGGCCCTAAATGGTTCTTAAACTTATCACATAATTTCATCTAAATACATACATTTTGAAAATACAGACAGATTAGTTCCTAAACTCGTTAAATGTGACATCTAAATCCAAATCTTGTTACCAATCTGCCATTCTAAAGGCGCTGACAACATCTGTGATAAATCACCTGATGTTCTAAAGACCGCTACCTGTAGCTTTTAGGGCTACAGGGATTGCCTGATTGTCTCCTACAGTATAAGCCATGGGCTATAATAGGATTGCCTTATAGTCTCCTATAAGCCCAATTCATGTTCTCACAATCTGCACAGGTTTGTAATTTCTAACCATACAACGCAGGCTTGATTCTCGCTAGTTCGCGTAATTCAGCTAGATTCAGCAGTCATGTTTGAGGCAGTTTTTAACTTGAGCATATTGTGATCAACAGACGCTCTCAAAGTCCCACCCGAGAGATTCAACACAAAAAATGTCCGCAAACTTAAAAGAGACAAATTCAATCAACAGTACATATTCACGTCTGAAAATTACAAGGAACAAAAAGGAAAGAGGACACGTCTGAATCACAGCACGTTCTATTCAGTCGCTAATATCTCATTCCATTGCACATTGCGTAAGTTTTGCTGTATCTCAAATTTTGCAGGATCGAGATTATAACATGCATTGTTCATCCATAATTTGGCAGAATACTGCTAGATGGTAATATATATCTTGCCAGTATGAACATGCGAGCACGACTCATCGGGAGCACCAAACACCAACCAGCTCATGGAACACTGCTCAGTACTCATGCATATCTGACAAAAGATTAGGCCGTGTTCAGCCTATAGGTAATCTCTGGGATCATAAATTTTACATCCACAAATATGCTATTCGGATGATTGCTGGAAAATTTTTAAGTTGTCATTTATCACGACAATTGCACACCATTTTTCTTGTTGATGCAGCAGTCGACATTTGACAATATATTTCAAAATATGTATATGAATTGAAAAATCTAATATACCACTTTGGTAAAGACTTCTCAATTGATAATGGAAAAACAGAGAAAAAGCTATGGCACTATGGAGGAAATTCCCGAACAATTCGTTCTCATCCAAAGTGAGGAATAACAAGACAACAATAGACAGATCTACACATCTTGACACACTTACTTATGAATTGCTGTCTGCTTCACTCCCTTCAGCCTCATCTGGAAAATACATTGAGAAGTTGCTGAGTATGTTGGCACATTGACATAAATTCTAGTTGAGTGGTAAAAAATTGCTTTATGTTAAAAAATAAAATACCAATAATTCAGTACTGCTTAATGCTAAAATTAGGCTTCACATTTTTCAACTCTTATTTCACTGAACCAAGCATATTTCTGATTCCCTTTTCATTAGGTGGCTGTATCAGAAACATCTCCATTGCGAGAAGATTACAGCATCAATGGCAAGGAATATTTCAGGTTGTAGCTAGGTACACAGTTTATGACATTGTGTGGCTACAAGAGGAGCATCAGGACTTGTTGGATTTCACATGGTAATATATATTCGTTCTCCCTTTCTTGTTTGCTTTTGTGTGTGTGCGCTCTCGCACTGGTGGGTGGGGGGAGTCGACACTAGAGATTTTTAACTGCACTGCAACATTGTTAATCACTTTGTACGCAATCTGTTTCTGCAGAGTGCAGTAAGAAACAATATATGCTAGGATCTTATTTATTTCCTCTCTATTTCTTTGGTTCCTTGCTTCCCCACAACTGAAGCAAGGACCATGAACATGATGGGATGATAGGTAGCAGCCAGAAATATAAATACTGTCCAGAGAAAATACTACCACTTGGTTACACTGTTTAAGCATCTAAAGGTCCACGTCCTATCTTAGGTGTAACTTTCTCCCTCTTGTTCACTCAATGCAAACATACTTGTGAAAGCAACAAAAATAGAAACAAGAAATACTGTAGACGCTGTTTTTTTCTGAGAATATAAACTTGTTAGGACTGCGACTCTACCCTCGATGGTAGATAAGTTTACACTGAGGATCCAAATCAAAGTAAATGAGTTGGACACTATTACAATCAAGTTACTTTTCTGTGGTATTTAAATGCACTTAAACTGGAGATAGCAAGGGTAGACAGTTCAAATGCGTCTCAAAATAGAAGAGTAAGGCCCTAGAAACAGAAATCTTAAGGCATAAACGTAACTGATTTGTAAAGCTAATAGAAGTGTAATAGCTATCGAAGCACTTTGGTACCAGACCTCATATATTCCCAAGGCAAAAATAATCAAACATCGGATTGCAATACGAGGCTATCTACCTTAAGAGGCCTCTTCTGTAGTGCCTTCTTCCCCTGCCTCTTCGCCATCATCTTCACCATCGGTATCGTCCTCCGACTCATCAAATACGGTGGTACCATACCTGTAGTTGAGGTAGTCGACGGCTGCGGGGGTGAAGAAGAGCTTGCGGGCGTCGAGGATGTCGTACAGATTGAGGGTCCTGGGGGTGAGCATCTTGAGGGAGCCGATGTTCCTGCCGCTGAGGCGCACATTATCCGCGAAGTCCGTGGAAAAGAACATGGCCTTCTGCTTTGGGTCTAGTCCCCACCGCTGCAGAGCGGCCACGAAGTCCCTGGTCTTGGGTCCCTCAGCGAACGCATCGTCGAACTCCTCCACGACAAAGGCGTCCTCCGCCACGGCGGCGCTGACGAGCGCGGTGGAAATGGCGAGGCGCTTCTCCTTGCGGTTGATTTTGATGGACCAGTCACGGGGCTTGGGGCCGAACACGACGCCACCTCCGGGGCGGAGCGGGGTGCGCTGAGACCCGCGCCTCGCCTTCCCTGTCTTCTTCTGCTGGTAGGGCTTCCTCCCTCCGCCCCGAACCTCGCCACGGGTGAGAGTGGAGGCCGTCCCACGGCGCGCGTTCTGGCGGTCGGTAATGATGGCGCGGTGCACGACGGCGCGCGCCGTGGAGGGCGGCGCGGACTTGAGATCGAGGACCACCTCCCCGACCTTGTCTCCGGTGAAGGAGAGCAAGGGAAGGGTCGCCGCCTCGGCCCGCAGCGCGCGGAGGATGGAAGCCGCCGGCTTCCTCCTGCCCGCGGTGTGCGCCGACGCGGGGGTCGAGGATGAGGGTGGGAGGAAGGAGTTGGATGAGGAAGAGAGGAAGGGGGAAGAGGATGCGGAGAGCGAGAGAAGAAGAGGAGAGGCCACGGCGGCGGCCGGCATTGTGGCGGGGGCTTGGCTGCGCTGGGGACCGGGGAGAGGACGATGGCTCCGCTGCAGCAGCGGCTTCTATCTCTTTATCCACCACACCCCAAGCCCACAGCTCTTCGCAGCCGTGTCTCGAGGCCTCAGGCATTGTGGGGCTGGATGGCGCCAGGCCAAATGACTAACCCCTGGTCAGTTCCTTATTTCAACTTTAAATTCCATTTTATCACTTGATTGTTCACTTCACGTTTATTTTCCGTCCTATTATTCACATCGTACATCCATTTTCAAATATATATTTTTCCTTTCCCAGGGTTCAGCAACATTATTCGCCTACAGTTTTCCTTTAAAAAACTTTGTGGCACATGATGATCAGAGTAAAAGAAAAACAAAGAGTGTTACCTTTCTCTATGCTTCTGTATTGATGGTGACCAATCTGCAGTTGGCTCTTTGCCTAAACAAGCACTAATGCAGCTCAAGAGATCTGAATAGCTGACTGAGGAGTGCAATTCGATCTGATGCAGGTTGATCTACAGATACAGATATTCTAACTCTGTAACTAAAGTTGAAGCAACTCAAGAAATTGTTACATCTCAGTACTGTTGGAGCAACCAAGATCGACACCAAGTGACCAATTGTTGGAGCCTTTGCGTCACTTCTTCATTAGCAGAGCTAACATCTAATTTACACGAAGTGCATACAAGCGGTCAGTCAATCATTCATAACTGTGGACATAAGAATGCAGCTAGCCACTCAAACACAAGCTGTTGGGTACAAGTTACAAATTCATTAATCTATAAGTTGAAAAGTGAAGCGATAGATTCCTCATGGATTATGAAACCTAGTTAGTTCTTCCCATCTTCTTCCGCCAGTACCACATTGCAGTGCGGTAGTGCTCATCGCGTATTTTCTTCGAGGCCGCTCTCCAATCGCACTTCTCCATCTCTTCCCTAGCAGCCTTCCCAATGGCTTCTCTGAGATCTTTTGAAACAAGGAGCTGTTCAATCTTCCTCAGACACTCGTCGAGATCACCAGGTGTAAACAAGAAGCTGGTCTTGCCCTCCTTGTCCTTGGGTATTATATCAGGTATTCCTCCAGCACGAGCAGCAACAACTGGAACTCCAGAAGCCATGGACTCGAGCACTACTTGCCCCAGTGTTTCAGATTCTGAAGGCATCGCAAATACGTCTCCACTTGCATATGCTTGTGAGAGCTCGTCACCTTGGAGCATTCCAGTGAAAACTGCGGCCATGCCACTGAACATTGTTTCCAGTTCATCCCTGCAATGACAGATGATAAAGTTGATGAAAAGAAAAATCCATGGAAGGCTCAAACAAACAGCCCAACATCTAAATTTGGTTCCCCAATGGATGTACCTTTTACTGCATTATTACGTTATTAGACTACTTGCTAGGTCTATAAGTTTTTTAATAAAGACCATGGAGAAACGATGACACTTATGCCCTTAACTTGGAACAATTGATAAAACGCAAGGATGGAGAACATCAAGCGTGTGTCAGAGATAATTTATGATATGTTAATACTAGGTAAGTGATGACATGTGCTAGATGCACATATCTCATGAATCATTATGTGTTCATCATCATATTGAAAAACAACAAATTGGGTACCTGTATGGTCCATCTCCAACAAAAGCAATTCTTACTCCTGGGAGCCTTTCCATAACCCTGTATTTAAACCGAAATAAACAAGTCATGATATGACAAACAATGTTCATGTACCCAAGAATAGAAGAACCTGCAAATATCTAGCATGTGAAAGGTGCAAGAGATACTTTGCTTAGAAACAAGATTAAAAAAAATGTGATACGCCAGTATGCGGTATGCCTAAGCTAATTTAGGGAAAGCACAAAGCATTTGTAAGTTTTAGCAGCATAAGAATATGATATTTTCTATGGCAACTATGGCTAACAAATATCATGTATGAAGTCTAAATGAATACGATAAATAACCCATAATTAAGGGACAGTTTCAATGACCTTACCACAAGCTGTCCTATTAATTTTTTTATCAATGCTTTGAAATCCGAGTTTGTGCTAATAAATGATGATAGCAATTGAATAAATTAAATTCTCACCTTTTTAGGAAATCCAAATTTTTTTCACGGCCAAAACGTCCCACATGTATTATCAGTGGTTTTTCTGGTTCACCACCACTGGTGTGAGGAGAAACGAAAGTTTTTTTTAGTCCATGCAGTGCTTCTGAACACTTCCATCAGTAAAAGTTGAATAAAGAGGTGGTACCTCAATCTAATGCGCATTTCATGACTTCTGTACTTAGGATGGAAGCTTTCCGAATCGACGCCCTTGTTCCAAAGCCGTATTCTGTTTGCTGAATAGGAAAGTGAGGTTATATTTAGCATCATAGAGGATAAAAAAGTACTAAAACATTAATCTGTTGTCATTTTTTAACCTGATACCACTTTAGCAGTTTCAAAGTCTTCCGCGATAGCTACTGACGGAACTAGAGTAAGATCTGCAGCCCTGTGGAGGCATCCTTTGAAAGGAAGAGAGTCAGTAAACACCAAGGAGAAGGATCAAACCTTTTTAGGCCTCCCAAAGAGTATAACAATCATTTTTTATCAAACGAAATAAGATTGTATTGTGTCTTACTTATAAAACTCCATGTGGGCTCAAGTAACCAGTTTAGATTGTATCTTGGTATGTACCTGAAAGCCATAACAGGAGATCGACTAAACAATAAGATCCTCAAGTGTGATTTTGGTATTAAACTCTATCGATTGATCATTCATCAGAAAATTCGCAAGACTATGCAAAATAACCTCAAAACTGCTGGTGCTTATATGCACGTAAACAGAACTTCAAGTATTTTGAGGTAATAACAGCAACAGTAAGTTACTATCCCTCAATGATGATAGGATGGTCCCTTTCTACAAAAAACAAATCAGAAGCTACAGAGAAAATGTACATGCCAAGATCCAAAGCTGATCCCTATTTTAGATGTTTGAAATGTGCATATAGCTACACGAAACAGACTTATGTTGCAATAACAAACTCATTTCAACAAGAGGGACTCACGCTGGAAGATGTGTGTGATAAGACATCAGTATTGGAACTGATATCATCTTCGCTGTCGCAAGAGCACCCAAAACCTGAAAGATCACATTCACAGTAGATGGTTAATAAGAACCATATAACCACAGGAAGAAAGAATAATAGATGCAATTGATTTTCAAAGATTACCATGATTCCAGGTGAAGTCGCATGTATTATGTCCGGCTTGAACTTGGTCACCTCAGAAAATATTCTGGGGCTCAATGCCAACGAAAGGGGAACATTTTGGTACAAGGGGCATGGAAAGCTGAAAAAGAAGGAATTCCAGTTACTGAGATTAGGAAACGAAGAATTTTCAAATTTTAACTCGGATGCCACCCCAAATTAGATAATTATACATAAATTCTGGGGCTCAATGCCAACGAAAGGGGAACATTTTGGTACAAGGG